>VKOC01017650.1:0-27803 GCA_009364415.1 Spea multiplicata | reverse complement strand
TCCCGCTCCCACCGCAGGTCTCCGGCCACAAGGTAAGTGAGGATAATGAGAAGTAGGGAGAGGGAGTAGATAGTTAGAAGGGGCGGGGGCGATAGTGAGAAGGGGGGATAGTGAGAAGAGGCAGGGGCGGGGAGGTAGTGAGAAGGGGGCGCCAGAGGAGTAGTCCGCACAGGGCGCCAGAACACTTAATGCCGGCTCTGCACAAAGACATAATAATCAGGTTCCTCTGGTTACTGGTTCCAATAATAACTGATGGAGTATTCAGTCATCATCTTAAACACACAAACACATATAACAATGAAGCATTTTTAAGTGCCCAAATGTCCTTTTATGATCAGGACAACCCAGACATCATGCTATTAGCATAGACAGCACAACAGTTCTCATTCTCATATGACACATTTTTCTGTTCCTATTTGACCCCATATAACTGGCTAAATTGGACAGTAGTGCACCAAATTGACAGTGACTGCACCTCAATGAGGAGGGGGCTGCAGTGCTAGGGGAGAGGATGGCTAGGGGAATTGCGGATCTTTTAAACTAGGTTCTGGGGGGGAGGATAAATATAGAAAAGAAGTGCTAGCTAGAGTAGACTCAGAAGGGGGTCTAGCTATGGGAAAAGGGGGGGAGAGCACTGGTGGGGTTAGCACAGACAATATGGTGTTGCATAGTACAAAACCTGCTGTCAAGAATTATTTGTCAACTGTTACATCAGAAATGGGTAGTAACCTTAAATGTCTTTTAGCAAATGCGAGAAGCTTGGCAAACAAAATGGGTGAGCTGGAAGTATTGGTAAGTAATGAACAATATGACTTGATCGGTATCACGGAAACGTGGTGGGATGATACATATGACTGGTCAGTAAACTTACAAGGATATTCACTTTTTAGAAGGGACAGAGCAAATAGAAAAGGGGGAGGGATTTGTTTATATGCAAACCCTAAACTTAAGCCCAGTATTAAGGAAGATGTGCATGATGACAGTAGTAATGTGGAGACGCTGTGGGTAGAGATTAACCTAGACAGTAAAAAAAGTCACACACTACTTGTGGGTGTATGCTACAAGCCACCCAACATTAGCAATGAGGGGGAAGATCAGCTGCTATTTCAAATTGAAAAGGCTGCATATAGAAATGAAGTTTTGATCATGGGAGATTTTAATTACCCAGATATAGATTGGAATAGTGGAACTTGTTCCACTAAGGGCAGCAAGTTTCTGAACCTGCTTAATGACCAATTTATGTCCCAATTAGTAGAGACCCCAACAAGAATGGATGCCTGTCTAGATCTGGTAATAACTAACAATGAGGAACTTATCTCAAACATTATAGTAAGAGAACACTTGGGGAATAGTGACCATAACATGGTTTCATTTGAGATTAATTCCAAAAAGCAAATGGGTAACTTCTCTACCAAAACTCTTAATTTCAGAAGGGCAAATTTTGACAGGCTAAGGTCCACCATGGAATGTATAGACTGGGATGGATTGTTCTCTGGGTTAAACACAGAGGAGAAATGGAATACCTTTAAGCACATATTGCAAAGTTATACATCCCAATATATACCTATGGGAAACAAATACAAAAGAAACAAATCAAAACCAATGTGGCTTACCTGGAAAGTAAAACAGGAAATAAGGAATAAACAATTGGCATTTAAGCATTATAAAAGCGAGGGGTCGGTAGTATCATTTATGGCATACAAAGATGCCAACAAAGCCTGCAAAAAGGAGATTAAAATGGCTAAACTAGAAAATGAGAAACTTATTGCCAAGGAAAGTAAAACCAATCCCAAGAAATTTTTCAAGTATGTGAATGGGAAAAAGTTAAAGGTAGAGAATGTCGGTACGTTATTATCTGAAACTGGAAATTTGGTTAGTGAGGACAGAGAGAAAGCCGACATTTTAAATGCTTTTTTTTCTTCTGTTTATACCAAGGAAGAACCGATGACGGAGCCCCTGCTGGCTAATTTTAAGAAACCGTTGCAACAAACATGGGATTGGCTGACACAAGAAAAAGTGCTCAAGCAATTAAATACTGTTAAGGTAGACAAGGCCCCTGGACCGGATGGTATACACCCAAGGGTACTGAAGGAACTAAGCCTAATTCTGGCCCAGCCACTATTGCTAATCTTTAGGGATTCTTTCAGCTCGGGCGTAGTTCCATTAGATTGGCGCAAGGCAGATGTTGTGCCCATATTTAAAAAGGGATCAAAATCTCAACCGGGCAATTACAGGCCAGTAAGCTTAACATCGGTAGCAGGGAAATTATTTGAAGGGTTGCTAAAGGTATACATTCAAGATCATATCTTGATCCATAATCCAATTAGTAGAAGTCAACATGGATTTGTGAAAGACCGGTCTTGTCAAACCAACCTATTAACATTCTATGAAGAAGTTAGTAAAAATATAGACCTGGGTTGGCTGTAGATGTGATTTATCTGGACTTTGCTAAGGCGTTTGATACGGTTCCGCATAAAAGGCTACTCTATAAATTAACAGAAATAGGCTTAGGGGCAAATGTCTGTATGTGGATCAGAAATTGGCTAAAAGATAGAATGCAGAGGGTTGTTGTGAATGGATGTTTCTCAGCATATACGCAGGTATTAAGTGGCGTGCCTCAGGGGTCTGTCCTCGGTCCTCTTCTTTTTAATTTATTTATAAATGATCTCCCAAGCTGCATTAAGAGCCATGTCACAGTTTTTGCTGATGACACAAAATTAGGCCGGGTAATTCAGACTAATCTTGATGTTTCTTCATTGCAGGAAGATCTAGACAGAGTTGGGGACTGGGCGTGCAAGTGGCAGATGAGGTTCAATATAGAGAAATGCAATGTTATGCATTATGGTAAAAATAATAAAAATGCAACCTATTCTTTAAATGGAATATCCTTGGGCGAAACTACCAATGAGAAGGATTTAGGAATAACGGTTGACAACAGACTTGACAACAGTGCGCAATGCCAGCAAGCAGCTGCGAGGGCCAATAAGGTTTTAGCATGCATAAAAAGAGGTATTGATTCAAGGGAGGAGGATATCATCTTGCCTCTGTACAGGTCATTGGTAAGACCTCACCTTGAATATGCGGTACAATTCTGGGCACCGGTCCTTAAAAAGGACATTATGGAAATAGAAAAAGTGCAAAGGAGGGCTACGAAATTAATAAGGGGTTTGGGAGATACCAGTTATGAAGAGAGGCTAAAAAAGTTAAAATTATATACACTGGAGAAACGGCGGCTCAGAGGGGATATGATAACATTATATAAATACATGCAGGGCCAATATAAAGAGCTCTTCAGTGACCTGTTCATTAACAGAAATATACAAAGAACAAGAGGTCACCTCTGAGACTGGAAGAGCGCAGATTTCATAGACGACAAAGGAAGGGATTCTTCACAGTGAGGACAATTAAGGTATGGAATTCACTTCCAAGGGAGGTAGTGTTATCCAATACATTAGATACCTTCAAAAGGGGCCTCGATATTTTCTTAGAAAGGCACGATATACAGGGATACAAATAGAATAATATTAATATTTTAGAGCTTCTTGATCCAAGGAGAAATCCGATTGCCTCTTGGGGTCAGGAAGGAATTTTTTCCCCTGATGGCAGAATTCGAGGTAGCTTAATTGGGGGTTTTTTGCCTTCTTTTGGATCAAGAATAGAAAGGTTAGGTAGAAGGGTTGAACTTGATGGACTTAGGTCTTTTTTCAACCTTATGAACTATGTATATGTAAAATGCAACACCATCAGAACTGTTTGGGCTCACTATCAACTTATGGTCTAAGGCCCTACCTCATCACATTCAATCAGGTTACTCCCACAAGATGTCCTCCATGTTAAAAAGATTACCCCTCTTCACTTAGATAATCCTCTGTAATGGATGTACTTACCAAAGGTGGCTCTAGGTTTGCAGGCCATATGATCCCTGTATACTTTTCTGATCGTTGATAGTTTTCTGATAAATGGCTTTGACTCAAACGAACTGAGTGAATATTCTAAGAAAGAGGTCAGGCTTTATAGATACTTGTCCCGTTTAACCCTTAATAGGGAGCTCAAACCAAAAAGATAGTAAATATACAACCCAACACCCCTACTATTTTTATCTTTTTAAAATCATATTTCTGTTAATTTCTACTTATCTGTTCAACTCCAGATTAGGATGGGGAAACAAGGATGATTCTAGCCAGTCTTCAAGTTCAAAAGGGTATCATACCTCAGCACCTAAAAGAACAACATTTTGATGTAATTTTTTTTCTAGATTTAGCGAATAAACAAATTTTTTTGCAGTTGGTATATTTTGCTGTAATGTATTTTCACAAATTGTTATCATGTATTAAAGCACTTTTTTTCTAGAGTTCAATGGGAATTACAAATTGCAGCTCCAGTATGCTAATATCTAAGAACATGAAAAACTTTGCTATGCAAATGTATATCATATTGTATAATTTGCCCATTTGAGCCAACCTTTGCCCTGTACAAATGAATCTATACTCTGTATAAGTTGATTTGAATTTTGAAAGTGGAATGAATTCTCTATTAAAAGTTCAACTCAATCAAAACCATTACTTATGGTTTCAATTTTAGGCTAATTAAGTTTTTGTCCTTGGTGAAAAATGTCAAAAAATGAAAAATAAGCTTTATTATTCCTGGGTTTTTATTGTAGTAGTTGTAGTCTCCTGTTGTCTTCACTCAAAATAAATGAGATTTATTAACCTGACATTATAATGCAATGCATTAAAATAGAATGATTGGGAATAATTTGAAGGGACATTTTCCTGTTGATTCAGCTTTTAAAATCAAGATGTTCTAAATTTTCTGCAATAAAGCTATGATTTAAACTAGCACTCAGCTTTCTCATTTATTGTTCATTTTCAGCAAACGTTAAATAACATTTCTCATAATAAACGTCTTTTACATATTCCTCCGGGAGCTACATTGAAGATTTACTCAGGATTGAATATTTTTGAAATATAGAGACATGACTGAACTGAGATTTATATGACAGAAGTAAAACATATTATTAACAGATGCATGTTTGCCACGGTGATAATATGATTTCCATGCTACAGCTATCTCAGAAAATTATACTAGCAGCTATAGAGATTTAAACTTTATTTTAAGTAGATCAACATATTAGGCTTATCAAGTATTGCATACTTTAAAACGTGACCTAGGAGACCGCATGTTTAACATGGAGACGAAAAAGGCAGAATTAGCATACCTGGGAACTCTCCGGGTTTGCCCCTGAGATCTCCGGGTGAAGCACCGCTTCCCCGGTTCAACACCTGAATCCTTCAGGTCATGGAAGCAGGGTCTTGAAATGCCCCCTATATCCCCTTTAAAGGGGGGTGTTTCCCTTGAATGCCCCCTGATGTCAGCAGGAGGCCCACCAACGTCAGTGGGCAGTCCTTGCCGCGTCCTGCAAGGGAAGGCTCTGGGTAGCCATAACTAAGAAATTCCCAGGTATGAGAATTAGTCTCTGCTCACAATGCATTGACAGATGATCAATTGAAGTTGACCACAAAATTTAATCTCTGAAACTAAAACGAATGGACCCAGAAGACAGATCGAGGAGAAATAATACAAAAGTTGGGGGAATTTTAGAGGAAATTCCTAACTCCAAGCTCAGAAGTCCACCTGAACATGCTGTGTCCCCAAACCAAAAGGGGTGAAGCAGAACCTTCGAAGAGATGTACTAAAACAGGTCTACTTCTATGTATTGGTGAAGGGGGTTCTCAATAATGTAAAATATAGTGATGTTTGATGCACCCAATGTGGGGCAAGTTACATTTTTTTACTTGTCTGCTGGCTAAGGTGGAAGGTTTTAGAGAGGGACACTTGATAATGTGTGGGGACCTTAACTTAACCTTGCTCCTCAGCTGGAACTTGTGATTTAAAGGGCAAATGTTGGAAATTAGTGCAAAGTAAGAGTATTTGGCTAAGCAACTTGCTACATCAAGAGTGCTAAAGAGTAAGGTGGCTCCTGGAGGCTGTATTTCCCATTATAGAAGGTGGAGGCCTGGATTGCATTGATTAGGGGTATAGGGTGTCAACAGTTTTTTTTGAGAGCCTGAGGAACTGTACTGAGTCGCTATGTATGTAAAATGTTAGAGTCAGTGTGTGTATTTTAAATATAATATACACACTGACTGTAACACTATACATGTGACAGCCCATATATTTTGGCCCCATTACTGTTTTTATGTGTTGCACCCCCATCCTTATGTCTTACCCCCTCAGCCAAAAGGAGTATATTCACCGACTTTTCCAAGGATAAAGGGCTCATGGACCCTGTGCTCCCCTTGTGCTTGTCCGATTCCCCTTCCTCCCTGCCTGGTGCCTGAATGGGACTTAGCCGCTAATCCATGTAACTGTACTGCCAACATTTGGAACTGAGTCGCTACAGACATTCATTGTCCCACCACATTGCTATTTTGTGGTTATACTGTGCTTGGTGGCATTGCTGGCCATAGAACTGTATGGAGGCACCAGGCTGTCTGGTAGATGATGGGATTATACTCATGATTTAAGTATGTTTGTGTGTATAAATATATGTCCTATTCCTATTAAACCTAGTTCTGTTTGCACCCTACACTAAGTCTTGACTAGTGCTGGGGTGAACACAAAGGGTTAATCTCTTAAACAAATTGAGCCCTACGGTAGAGCTACTTAGTCTGAGTATGGGTCTCTGTCACAATACATATATAAACACACACTGGTGTTAGAGTGTATATGCATATGGTCTTGTGTGTCTTTCTTTATTTGAATGTTAGAGTGTGTGTATTGGTGTATGGAGCTATTATGCCTGTGCATGAGTTTATGGTGTATGTGTTAACATGTGTAAAGAGGGAGATAAGGATCATGAGAAAGAGTGTGTGTGTATGTAAGTGGAAGTTGGTAGAATGCGTTGGTGTTTAAGGGAGTTTGAGTGTTAATATGTATGCATGTTTGTTATAGGAGGACCTTGAATAAATACTGCACCCATACACCACTAAACGTAGGCTTGCTTCTGTTCCTATAAGGTGCGGTTATTGGAGGATCTAAAGTGGAGTGATGGATGGATCAATGTGACAGTGGTACAGCACAACTGCCATCACTACATATTGTGCCAGACATTGACAGTGGTACAGAATAACTGGCATCACTACATGCTGTGCCAGACATTGACAGTGGTATATATACTGAACTAGACATTGACGATTGTACAGCGTAACTTCCATCACTATATACTGAACTAGACATTGATGGTGGTACAGCATAGCTCACATCATTATCTACTGAATCGGGCACTGATGGTATATAATGATAGGGGTTAAGGTGTACTGTACACCTTAACTCCCATCACTTTATGCTGAATCAGGCTCTGATGGTGGCACACAATAACTCCTTTCAGTAATGGAAGTTATTGTGTACCATCATCATAGGGCCATCACACCATGATTCATGCTTTGTAACACAATGTTCCTTTACCTTTCCTGTGTCTCTGTCTCCTCTCACACAGCTGTTTTGTATAAGTCTGTTTTGCCTCCTGCTTTGCACGTTCTTTTTTTACTTTTCTATCTTCTTAAAGAAATGTCCTTCTGGTTCAGCAGTGGGCATGGCATCAGTAATGGGTGTTAAAATATAACATCAAATCCTGGCGCACAACATAAGCCGACCCTCATCACAAGGGAGGGTTATACAGAGGTATGTATAACCAGACCTCCAGCTCCCCTGATTTTGAGCCCATTAATCAGAAAACACAGTGCCCAGGTGCGCAATTTGCCCAAAGAACACAGTTCAATCTTTGCCCCCAAACAACTTGTGACTGCCATCTTTGCCCCTCAGCAGCTAACCAGTGCCATCCTAACCCCCAAACACTCTACCTGTGCGATATTTATCCCCAAACAATTGGTCTGTGCCATCATCACCCACAAACATCTTGTCGTTGCCTTCTTTGCCCCTTGCAACATGAACTTTGGCACACACACCTAAACACAATTACACAAATTCATACAAGCTAATATATGCATGCAAACGCTTTCACATACACATTCATGCTCACATGCACTTATACATAGACATTCATGCTCACATGTACTCATACATAGACATTAATGCTCACATGCACTCATTCAAAGACATTCATGTTCACATGCAGGTTAATGCTCACATGCATACAAACATACATACCAAATTAAAATGCAAATTAAAATGCACTACTCTACTAATATTGTAAATCACACAACAATAAATAATTAACAATATTTCACATTACACCAATATAAAGTAGAAATAATTATTAACCTTTGCATTTTAAAAACATCATTTTTTAAAGCATGTGAGCAAAGAATCATATATGCCCTTGAAATCAAGGCTTGGACTGTGGAGTTAGACAAAAATTTTTACTTTAATCATTAACAAAAAGTATTTCATAGGAAACAACATTAATTACATAACAGGATCTATTTGCATCCTTAAAAGTACCCTTAAGAGTGTCCCTAAATCCCTGGGCAATTCTCCAGGAGAAATTAGTTGTGTCATGAAATGCTAGCATACATGTTATTATATAGATCCTGGGAGTCTTGCAGAAGATTAAAAATTGACAGATTGTTCTTATGGTCAATGTGAAAATATAATAAGGTTGCTCTCCAGACTACCAAACTGTGTTTACTTAATGTACAGTAACAGTAAATTTTTGAACTAGTGGAATACCCTGTATAGAAAAAATAAATTAATCAGTTGATTACCAGAGCCATCGGCAATGCATTAGAGAAGATTGGAAATCGCATTTTACTCTAGCTTTCCCTCTTGTCCTGCGTGTCCCACAGTAGGAACCAGAGAGTCACTTCCACCCATTGGATAGGAGGTTCAGGGAGAGGATGTCACTAGAAGTGGCGCCATATTGTACTAAGTTCACCTTAGGGCAAAATGAGGGTGCTGTTTGTGATGTCCTTTTCCCCCGGTTAGAGGATCAGGAAAGGATGTCACCCAAAGTGCAGCATCTCTGCAAACATAACCCAGCATGAACATCTGCCAAAATGCCTACACGTCCGGTGAACTTGGGACAAAATGACAATGACAAAATGTTAGCTGTTTAATGAATACAAATGTGTGCTGGAATTTGGTTTCTACTGTGCTTTCACATGTTATAGTTACAATGTTTTACTTTACTTGTGGTAGGGGTAAAACAAGAGCAACCGGCCAGTAGCTCTGAAATGTGCCTAGACCCCGAAAACAACCCCCTTAGTAGGTAGGATAGGGGCCTACCTCTTGGAAAGAGGAAGGAAGAGGGATAGGAAAGACAGAATATACAGATTAGAGACTGGGGGGAGCAGAAAGAGTGAACTCAAAGCGCTAAAGAAACGCCCTAAAGGAAAGGGTCCTGAAGGGTCTAATGAAAAAGCCTATCCGAGTGATGTAGGGAAACCCCATGTCATATGCCCCCAATGTATAATTTGATAGTGTTGGGGGGAAATTTAAGATTTAGTGTGACAGAAGGTGGTAAAGATAGAGCTGAATGTGGGAAAAAGATGTTTTTTTTTAAACCTTAACCACCCCTACACGTTAAACAAGTAGAGTTGCTGAGCAAAATTGAGCCCCCTCCATCCCTGTACATGAAACAAATAGAGAACGAGCCCTCCCTGCCCATAAAACAAGTAGAGCTGGTGAGCAGCTTTATTTAAGCCACCCTGCCTTCCTCCCTCCCTGCACATGCTCTGTACATGGAACAAACTGCCGCTACCTCCTATGAATACAGTGAACACAGATCTCTCCACACTTGATGAAGGACCCAAATTAAGTTACTCAGCACTCAATATTTAAAGTGAGTGAGGTTTTAGTGTGTCTACTCCATCTCCTTACTTTGACAGATCAGTTCTTTAGATTTTTCAATTATTGCAGTAATTCAGTATTTTACAAAGGAGCTACATGTACTTACCATCTGACAGTGCCTACCCATGCTACATGCATTTCAACAGCTGCTGCTGCTCCTCTGTCTCCTTCCTTACACTTCTTTTTTGTAATTTCAAATACTGTGTATATTCAGATCTGCACCAGGTGGTTGGATGTGTGTGTCAGTGCCTGCCCAGGCCCAGTGCCCTACTGCTGCTGCAGCTGCACATCTGTCTTCCTTACTCTGGGGAATCAGTTCTTTTCTTTTTTTAATATTGTGGAAATTTAGTCCTATTCAAAGGTCTGTCTGTCTGCCAGTGCCTGCCCAGGCCCAGTTTCCTACTGCTGTTGCCCCTGTGACTCTTGGGGGTTGTTTATTTTTTTCAAATATTAAGGAAATTGAGTTCTGCTCCAAGTGGCTGGATGTGTCTGTCTGCCGGTGCTTGCCCAAGGGATGTTGCTTCTCTCTCTCCTTGCATAATCTAGAACAGAATTGTGTTGTCTGAAAACGAAGGTGGGACAAATGAAACAAAAATGTCTTACAAATCTATTTTGCAGCAGCTGACTGACATTGAACTTTATTGGGTGTGCATTACTAAGTGCTTTACCATGGTAGAAAGAAATAAGTGAATATTAGTGTACACATACAATAATAAAAATGACCATTTGTTTTCCCACCAGAATAAGTTATTTTCTCCCCTTTGTAACTTTAAAGTCTTTCTGAAATCAGTATAGTCTTTGTGATAATTAAGTCTGAGGCCACCCTCCTTAGGAACTAATTGCCCTCTGAAGCATAGTAAATACACTAGCTCTATGGAGGGATGTTTGCATAACAAATTATCTGTAAATTTGAACACTGCCTAAATAATTCACTTCACTGTTTTATCCAGACACTTTAGTCGCTTAAAACCCATCACAAATTTGTTAAGCCTTCCAAGTATTCAGTCTAAAGATATGCTTTAGAAATATTTAACATGCAATCTTTTTTCTTCTAAAAAGTCTGCTACAAAGAACAATGTAACCTACTTAATTCAAAAATGGAGTTACAATACATTTTACCTTACTTGCTTTTAAAAGGTTATTGACACACATGCAAAAAGAAAAAGTTTGTGATTTTTCAGTAAAATGCAGCTTTGGTGGCAGAACATCACTCTAGAAACCTAAAGGGCCAATATACATGGGTTTTAATATTTTACTGCTATTTATACCACAGCCTACTGACCAGAGGTACAATGGGTCAGATCTGCTGTAATTTAAAGTGCTAGTTAAGCAGCCATACAAATCAGGTAATGAAATGTATACCTGCATACTTTGCACATTTTAAGCTGTAGGGTTACTGCTCCTAGAACAAGGTGAGAATCAGAGTTTAACTAGTGTATCTCGATTTTCTCCATCATCTGTCCACTGAAGCTCTTGGTAGAGTAGTCGAGCAACTAGGATTAGGATCAATTTCTTCTCTTTTTGTCTGCACTGGGTGCTGTAACAAAGGTATGGACCCCTGGTAGATAGACATATCTAGGTGGAAAGGACCCATGCATGGAGGTGGGGAAGTGTGGGAATTAAAGGGTAGAATGGGCATGGCTATGGGGCAATGGGAGGGGGGATCTATGCAATTTAGGTCAGTCCCCTTCCTCCCTGCCCCAGCCACTTTTACCTGACCGCTCAGTAGCAGCTTAGGGAGTTTAAGAGACGGCCTGAGAAGAAATGTGAAGGCAATCCTGGTGGCTCTCAGGGGTGAGGCAAGGCTGGACGGTGGCAGGCAGCTCCAGACACAGCTTACCCAGCTTCAGGTGGTTGTCGTGGCTGTTCCGCAGCCCAACGTCAGGGGTGTAAAATGTGCCGAGCAAGAGGTGCCACGAACGTCGGTGGCGTAGCCTGCACGCGGTAAACGAAGGTCGCATGTGTCTTTTGGGGAGTCATTGTCTGGTGTAGACATTCACATTAGCGCAGTTTGAAATCAATTCGGTGGCCAGGGAATGTGACTTACCCCAGGATAAATTGTCCAGTTTAAGGGCGGAAGTGGGTTTCGCTCTTGGACTTAAGAAGATCTAGCCGCAGAGGCTTTAGTCTCTGTTAGGGAGGCTGAACTTTGTGTATATGATCATGTCCTTGGGTCATCTATTTAATAGGTGGTTGGCAGCAGTAACATCGGGTGCGAGCTGTCCTCAACATTTTGCTCATCTCATGCGACCGCTCTGGGAGGATTTAACCATATGGGAGGTGTTTTTGGCAGGGTATAATGGCCAGTCTCTTTGGCAGGTACCGGAGGACTCCAATACGGATTTACATTTGTTCACCATTGCTCCAGGATTGGTGGGTTTTGGGGTCTCGCTAGTGCTGGCCGGTGGAATGGCTTGTAACAGACCTAACCAGGAACTTGGCATTCCTGGAGCTTTTCCTAATCCTTGTGGTTGAGGAACTGTGAGGCAAAACTTTGAGAATAGTGTTCCATTGGGTTGCCTTATTTATAACATTACATTTTGGGCTGAGCATATTGCTAGTGTGCGTAACGTGCCCTTTCTCATGATGGCGGCACCAGGGGCAGACGAGGCAGGGTCCCCATGCCCAGTGGAGCCTTGGCTTGATCAAATAGCTCAGTGGATCCAGGGGTCGGTATAGTAGGTTATGTGGCATTGTAATGGTAAGGTCTGGGATGAATGGCTGGTTTTAGACTGGTCCAGGGACACATCATCCTGGATGATGTGGATCGGTTGCAGGGCTTGTGGAGTTGGGAGGCGTTGGGTTCTTCTCCTGGGGTGGTGTCGGTTTTGTGGTATGAAGAATGCTACCAAGGTTTTTTGGTTCACCAAGCAGTGAACGGTTGGAGGAAAGGGGTTCAGTCACCAATTGTGCAAGTTCTCCCACTTAAAAATATGAGAGAGGCCTGTAATTTTCACCATAGGTACACTTCAACTGTGAGAGACAGAACGGGGGGAAAGAATACAGGAAATCACATTGTAGGATTTCTAATGAATTCATTGGTATATTCCTCGGTAAAATAAGTATTTGGTCACCTACAAAAAAGCACACAATGTATACATCTCATGGATGTAGCCAAGTCAATTAATCTTTATGATACCTATTGTAGATTTAGTATTTTGGACCAGGGAGGTATTGCCTTGTATTATCTAGACAACCATGCTATTATAAAAGAAGTGAAGTTACCTTCAGTTATGGCTACAAGTAACAAAAGGTGCAAGAGGACAAGTCTCTCTTCTTCATCATCCCACCTCCTTTATTCATCCCCTTGTGCTGCTGAACATTGTACGGTTGTAGAAACATGCAGCTGAGGGAAGGAGGCTACACATTTCTCATCCCATTAATTTGTATTTCTCTTCTAAGTAATGGCTTAGTATTTGTCAGAAACTATTGCTCTTACCAAATTAAGCAGTCTTTCCTCTCTACCGAGCATTAATATAACCCTTTTAATGTTACAAAAAATATCGTGGAGGTCATTAGCAGGTGAGGTTTAGAGGTGTTTGGTAAAGTAAGACTAGAAGTAACCTGCAAATAGTCAAGGGACATAAGGATGACGAAGACCGTCAGTGATATCTGCTTGCCCCTCGTTCTTGAAAGATGTTGTAACAGAAGTGCTAAATTATGAAAGATAACTGTGAAATAAGACAGTGTGTATAAACAACTCTATGAACATTAATCAAACAAAATGATTTCAAAGCATAATACACTATATGTAGCAGATGAATTAACAGTATGCGTGACATCAAAACAGAAAACAAATAAAAGGAACTTTGAGCTTTGAAACAGATTGTTCATTTAGTATGTTTAAATAAATATATTTTTATTTTGCAGATTTGTAACTATACATTAATTATTAATTGTGCTAGCACATATTGGGACAAGGGGTTAACAAATTAAGTATGCCTTTAAATCCTGAGTGACAAGCCATGTTTAACAAATTGTGTCAAATCACGTTAAGTCTCACAGCAACTTGTGTTTCAGAGAGAGATAACCCAATATAACCTTGCCCAATACAGCTTTCATGTGTTTCAATACATACTGTGATTGATTGAAGTTGAAAGGTAAAGAAAAAAGAGGGATACATACAGTATTTAAAATTTATTGTTTGAGGTCATAAAATGTACAGTGTATAACCAATAAATGAATGTATTCCCCTTTCATGCATGTTGACAGTCAAATATAATAATATAATAAATAAAAATGTCCCATAGATATGCAATACTTTAGAGATGATAAATAGTGTTAAAATGTATCAAATAATAAAAAAACACCTAAACTTCATCAATTAAAATCAGTTTTGGCTTCTTACGTTCACTTTCTTGGGGCACCCTTGTTGGAATTATTTGAATGGTTATTCCTCACCAGGGTTGGACTGGGATCCCCTGGGCAGGGCATTTTGCTGGGCCAGGGTGTGTCTGCCTCACACCATTGAGCGCACAGTAAAGGCACAGAGGGACAGACTGATAGCCAGGACCAGTCTGGGAATGAAAGGCTCTAGAAATATTTGGACACCAGCTCCATACATTTTATTCCGTTGGTTGAGCTCATGTGTCCCCATGCCAAATGCCATGACATAACGAGAAACAACAGGACCCCGGTGCGAAATTTGCCACCATCTACAGTGCAGGAACTTCTTCAAGCGTTATAGCAATCCATGAAAACAGCAGAAATAAAAATTCAATTCTGGTTACCGAGAATTCCTTTTTCTTAGTAATCTCCTGGTTTACGAGACTCCTCCTCTCCTTGGGCCTTTAAGTTTGCTTGACCTAAGCAATATATTTTTCCTAACTCATTTGAGTTGTTTTTATGTTTTATGATAAAGAGTATAATTCTACAACATTTCATCATTTGATGCTGTCATCCTTTCCATTTTGACCACAATATAAAGGACAAAACTTTGCAAATTTGATCTCTAGACAGCTAGACAGATTTCACTATAAAGTCACTGTATTGTATAATGGGAATATGGGGTCATAAGGCCCATAGCTACTATTTTATGTTTATGTTTCTGTCTGTACATATAAACCAATTAAAACCAAAGGTTGCCTACTGGGATCATGGTTATACCCCCATTGCCAGAAACTTTGTTTTCTTCCAGTCTTACTACAATAAGAAACATAATTTTCCTTTTGGGTTTGTCTGTATAGCAGGATCTAAAGAATTTTATTGGGCATCATACGCAGTTTGCTACTTCTGCAGAAAGAAGAGAATACAGGGCAATGTAAAAAGCAAAATAAGAAGCATACACATATTATTATCCAAATAAAAGTCATGAATGAAGTAGATATAACAGCAGTAATGTCTTGAGGCAGAGATTGTTCCGTGGAATAGGCAGTCTAATATGACTGCTTGGTACACCAGAGGTGGTCCGAACTGTCTACCTCTAGAGTATCAGGACCTGTTGGGGAGATTATCGATAATCTTCAAACCATCTTAAAATGAAGGAAGAGTGAGGTCTGTGTTTTTGTACTCCCTCATGCTTTGTGTTGGCTATTGAAACTGAGTGTTTGAGCACCATGGGAGGTGGATTGGTTATTAACAAATATTAATTTCATTTAAACAATAGGAACATAGTGTCATATCCATGTCATATAATGAGTAATTCATGGCATGCACATGATACACATTTATTAATTCTCCATATAGTATAGTCTCATATTTTTCATAAAGATTATTATTTGCAATAGGAATAGAGCCAAAAACTAACCATTTCTGGAAATAATTTATGAACTCATAATTTATTAGTTTTCATTTAAATAATAGTTTTAAACTGAAAATATATTGGGAGTTACAAAGAAAAATCTTTCATACTGTATATCATTTTAATGGTGCTGATGTCACCATTACATGTAGGGAAAAGAAATAAAATATTTATCAAGCAATGGAGGAACATAAGTTAAATCTTAAAATGAGGGATGGCAAACTAATTGCAAACCATTTCCCAGTCCAATTATAAGACCTGTGTAATATTTGAAAGTAAACATTGAAACATAGATTTTGATCGCAGATAGGAACCATTCAGCCCATCTAGTCTGCTTATTTTTCCTGATGTAAAAGGCAGGTCTTGTCTTAGATTCACAATAGCTTTATGCTTATCCCATGCATGTTTAAATTCACTTACTGTATTAGCCTCTACTACCATATGGGAGGCTGTTTCATGTATGTAGGTAGTGTGTACCGTGCATTGTAATCCGACACCATTTAACCCACCAAATAACGACACGGAGACTGAGATTGGATAAAGCAGGCCACAGCACAATTTTATTATAAAACCATAAAACACTGTGTTGGACCAAAACACCATAAACCAATAAGAACAATATACAGTAACCGATAAATAATAAATACAAATATACATAACACATTACCGTAACATATTCAAACATAACCAACACAGGAACCGAATTAACCCCGTCCTTGCCGGCCTCTCACACTGCACAATCCAGACCACATGTACTCACCTCCCCCTCGTCCAAACAAAATTGACAGCTACCTTTCGCTGTCCCACCACCAATGCTAACCACCAGCCGTCCAACAAGCTCGGTGGGCACGTCCAATAAAACACCAGAGGTTAGGGGAGGATTGAGCCTTCCATTACACCAGCATCCAACTCCATCACTTTACCAAAAACCAGACCGGCAAGGACACACAAACCGCCAGCTGTGACAAAAGAAAGAAAGTTAGTACACAAAAATAGGGAGTGAGGGTGGGAAGCAGGTAAGACTGTTGGCCGTGTCTGCAAAAAAGGACAGTGACCGGGGTCACCCATAGGTCACCTTATATCACCTAGGGTCTCCCACCCCTTAATTAACATACCCCAATCAAAACACAGACATGCCATGAGCATGCACTAACCCACACACATACATGCTCCCTGTCCATTTAGCTACGCTGATTCCCAGGGGCCTTTGTTTCTTTTATTTTGTATTATTAATTTTCTTCTTGGTGATTTTTATTGTTCAGTGTCACAACAAATTAGCATAATTCTTTATTTCTAATCATTCAAAAAATGGCACAGTGATGTTAAAAAATTAGGCTCACTTTTTTGCAAGTATACGTTTTATGAATCCTTGATAAAATCTGGGTTGTGTTTCATCCTCTCAAGAGTGGCTTAGTCTTATCTTTTCTACACAGATCAGAGAATTAAAGAACCGTGTTGTGTGTTATGGTGTAACTCTACACTATGTTTATTCTTTTGATTGGAAGTATCATTCATATGCTACAGAATTTATCCCCTTAGCTTTCTTGTGCACAGTGCATATTACACTCTGCAAGGGCACTGGAACACATAACAACATACCTCTGTGAACAATGAAAGAGATTTTACATTTCATTTTATCTGTTTTAAAGCAGATTTGCTTTACTTGTAATCAAAAATCTTATACTTACTATGTCAAATAAAGCATTAGGTTTATTATATATAAAATCACTATTAGCATCATTGTCAATAAACAAAGAGCTAAGTCTATGTTTATAATTTAGACAATGGCTACTGGGCGTGAAATAATGTAATTATTTTACTTCCCACTGATAAAGAATGCTTAGCATTCTGTAATGCTAAATGGGGGCATTTTGAGGTGAATGCACAGGGTGGTCTGCACCCTCACATAACAGCACTCTTCAGTACTCTAGAATAGGTTACAATGTGATGGAGCCTGACCGTGTGGCTTATGTTGAAGGAACCACAAACCTCTAATACATCACTAAGGGTAATCCTTAAGGGTCATGGGGGCAGGAGGGGGGTGATTTTACTCAATACTGCTCTGTAGCAGTATATAGTATGTGAAACAGACTTGGGCTGGCCATCTGGCACACCAGGCAAATGCCCAGTGGGCTGCTGGCTGACAGTACCCCATAAGTCCATACTGCCATACCTGTCATAGCCAACCACTGGCCAGATGAACATGCTCATTTGGATTAATACAAATTTAAATTTGCCAGTTTTGTTCTTACAAATGTCCAAAAACAGAGAAAGGGCCACAACGAAACAATCAAGGAGAGGGTGTATACTGAGGCTCTGCCCTGTTGTGGAAGTACAAGGAAGAGGCCAAGATAAAAATAAGAAAAGAGTGGAGAGCCAAGAGATGAAGAACAAGAAACGGAGAAGAACAAGAAGAGGAGCTGGAGAGAAATATTGAGTGAGAGAGTATGATCGATTGTGAGAGAGGGTGAGACAGTGAATGTGAGACAGTGAATGAAAGTGAGTTAAGATTAATTTTTTTTGCAAATTAAAAAAGTCCAGCAACGAATGGACTAAAATCTAAACAAAAAAATAGTCCGAACTGTTTTTAGTCCAGACCTTACTATCCATAGAATATCCATGGACATGTAGGGAACTTAACGTAAGTTAAGCCCTAAATTGTGGTGACCTACTACGTATTGTTTGGAAATAGCATCTAAGTATCAATATTATAAATGTCCTTATGTCACATGTACCATAAATAAAAGCAAAACAAGTTGGATCATGGTTTTTAAGGCTAATGTGGCTCTTGGCTAATAGCCAAATGTAGGAAAGTCATAGATATATTGAATGCAGTTGTACCTAAACCCTTTCTTAAAGTAAATATTTATTAAAATATATGAGTTAAGATCAATAAAGACAAACGCAAAACTATATATTGCCTATGATATATTTGTCTTTCCCTATTCTCTGTTTGAGTTGTGTGGGCATAGAGCGAAGTGATATTTGGAGTCAGATCCACTCTCTAGCTCGACTGTCTTCCTGCAATCATCTTTTATCTTGCTGCCAGTTAAGATGTAATTCACCTCCTAAAGTACTTTGTCGTAAGATGTGTTTAGTGTCATAGTAACCTCATGCCCTTTGTGTAACCTGATGGTAGTATCCTTAGATTAAGGAATTCTAAAATGGAGTTTAAACTTCCCACTGTTTCTACTGCTGCTAATTTGGTCGCCTGCAGCATTCAGCGATTTTATCATTGTAAAATCATTGCTGTTTCAAAAAAAAGGATATTAAACAGTTCTTGTACAGTTCTTGTACAGTCCTTGTACCTTGATGTAGGACCACCCCCTGCTGATATAAGGGTGATAGGGTGATGTTACTTGGTTCAAGCAAGCATCTAGCAAAAAAAATGTTGTAAAGTTTATTTGTGTTAATATAATTTAAATAGATTCACTTTTATTGAAGTAATTTTTTCATGCCCACATACATTGCTATATTCTATTTAGAAACATATAATTAAACAATAATGGTTAAGGTAACATAACTTTTAATAAACTAGTATCTAAAATTTCTTTCAGTTTTGTCTAACTAACCTAGAATTAATTCTAGTGTTAATTAAAAACTAAATTAACATTTTACATTTTGGGATTGCAATTTAAATCTAGATTTTAAGATCATTTGAGCAGGGCCCTCCTTACCTGTTGTTCTGTAAGTCAAATTGCTATGTTACATACTACTTGTTCTGGCCTGTCTACCTATTGTACGGCGCTGTGGAATAGGATGGCGCTATAGAAAATCAATAATAATAATAATAATAATAATAAATGTTCAAACAATTTTAAAGTTAACATATTTATCCAGAAGATAAAATGTTAAAATGGCTATTCTCCAATGAAGTATTCTCACTTTAAATGGAAATCTAGTCTTATTTTTTTTCACCATTTACAATACTGAGAGAAATAATAGAAGAGAGACATTCCATTCATGCTGATAAAGAATAAATTGGGGAATAAATTAACTTGTGTGGGCAGATCTCAATTATACTGCTAGGATTTTTGCCAGGCTGTAAAGTTTATGGTCCATGAATACTCTAATGTAGATAGAACTTTCAATTGTTTTCTTTTGCTGATATTGACCTTTGCATTGAATTGTATGTGAAGTGTATTTATAATATTCTCCCATATAGATGGCAATACACTATATATATAAGTGAACAGCTCCCTTGTTTATTAAAATACTGATATACCACTGTGAGGTGTAATAGTTCTGTGAAGGAGGGGTATATATTGTGTGGTCTATCTGTATTCCAGTATAGTTTTCTTTAGTCTTATCTTCCTTTTATCTAACTTTGATGCTTACATGTTGCTCATTCGGAGCTTTCCTACCTCGTATTGTGTTGCCTATGTTAAATATGCCTTAGCCCTGTTTGGTGCCCCTTGATATGATCTCTCAGATCAATTCCAATATTAAACTTGTCACTAAATGGAGTTAGAACAGGTGCTTTCACTTTACTTAGACACACATCCCACTCTATGGAACTTGTTCACCAAAGGCTAATGTCTGGAAAAGTTCCTGGATAGATGAATTTTCATCTTACTGGCTTCACATACATTATGAAAGGTCAACCCCAATAAGCTTCTGCTTTTGGGGCCTATTCGGTTCGGGGCCCTGCGACTGCCTCTCAGATATTCTTTCTGCTGCGGATTGGTCCAGGGAATCGACCTTTCTCGCGTTTCATTACCATCCTCAGGCCCATGTTGCTTCTCTGCTGTTGGGGTGGCTTTAAAATTGCAAATATAAAGCCTCTTGTCTTGCCATAAATTTGGGGATTACTCTAGCCTTGGTGTAGAGATAATCTAAATGAAAGACACTGTTTCTGTGTTTGGTTTGGCTATGTGTATTCTGCTATGTATATATGTTGTGCATTGATGGCTATGTGTTCAGTTGTGCTTTGAGGCTGTTTTTTTTCTGCAGTTTACTTTCACAATGTTTCTCATTTTTCAAATAGTTTGGGTTTGCCTGGATGCCCGCTGAAATCAGAAGGAGTTTTTTGTCCTCAGGTTCCTGGACTGTTGCTGATCCGGTTCCTGGTTGAAGTTTTGTGCTACATGTTCGGCAAATCAAAGAGGAGGAAGTAGAGTGTTCTGTGGGCCTTCTTATGAACTCTGCATATTTCTGATTGGTTGTTTGTTTTTCTGTCATTAACCATTTCTTTGCTGCTGGAGGTTTTAGTAAAGAAGTTAATGCAAATATTCACCTCCTGTCTCGCCATAAAATTTAGATTATCTCTACATCAAGGCTAGAGTAATCCCCAATTTTGGTGAAATTCTTCTGCAAGATGCACCAAGATACCATACATAGAACACACACAAATGGCTAATATGCAGCTGTCTGAAACCTTTATATTATGCAAAAACTAGAAAAAAGTTCCATAAATGTGCTAATGTTATTTATGCAGTAGCTCAGAGGAGTGTATCATTATTGACCCTTCATAATTTGTAATGAAGTGAAACCCGTGTGTTGAGCATTTCAGGTTACCTGCAAAGTGCAAACTACAAAGAAACTATGTCCCTGGAATCAGAGGAAATTTGGTAAAAACACACTTTTGGTTATGTGTGTCTCTTTTTATTCAGGGGGTGGGGGTGGAAGGCTCTGTAATTTTGCCAACATGACAACTTTGACAGCTTGACAATGATTGTATTATAGACAAATATATGGTATTGTATCTTAAGCTCTGCTGTAGTGAATTTGGCTAGCTCCACTTGTAATGCCATCCTGATCTTGCAAACAGTGACTCTAAGCAGCCAACATGCTGAGGTTAAGGAGATATTTAGGAAAAGTGTTGCTGAATCAGTGTCAGTCACAGACAATTATACATTTATAGCTCAAGCAGATTCTTGTCTCTAACTGCTGATGTTTGTAAGCTAAAGCAATAAAAACAGTCAAAAAACTGCTGAGTATGGCAACCTTATACTAAACAGAAGCAAAGCTACTAATACATACATTTCTAGTCTGCCTTAGCGAGCAGATGAAATCACTTTAACATTTCAGCATTTAACATGGAGGGCGATAACCTAACTAAAGCCATTGTTTCTAGGTAAAGTAAAATATATAGCAAGAGATTTTCCTTTTCAAAAATATGACAATGTAAGTATGCCCAAAAATGTTGTCTTAAAAATACCTTGAATCAACTTCAAACCATTTTGTAGCATTCTTTGCATGGTGAATAATAGCACCTCAGTAGGTTAACTTTATAAGGCAATTTAGTCATTTTAGACATTTTTGTCATTTAATACAGATGCCTGCAAGCAGGCCCAGACTGGCCACCTAACACACCATGAAAATGCCAGGTGGGCCACCTGATCGGCCTGTCGTATCCAGCAGTTGGTCATGCTTACCACATTATGGGTTGCAAGGGCCACCTCGTTTTCCCAAGTCAAACCCTGACTGGTAATTTCCGTTGGCTCAATAATCAATGTAGTTGGTTCTTCGAAAATACTGCTGATTTATTGAATTGCTAAAATAAAACTACAGAATCATGACAAGTGGTATATGCATTTTGGTGGCCAATATATATAAATTTAGAAGACTGAACAATTGTAATGGTTCCATGTGCAGCCATGACCTGTATTCTGATTATATACGAAAAGGGAGCACATAACCCAAAGAGCATAAAAAGCCATACATTTTCAGATTCCTGTATTGCTGCTAGAATTCAGCTGATCCAATTTGTAAACACCCATCTAAATACCCAAAGTTTGGTGAGTCCTATGTTCTGAATCAATGTTAACAGCAAAAGCTGTGAAATGTAACACATGTATTAAAAACAATAGAACACTCTGGAGGTTCTCTTGGTCAATGAGTCAAAGTTAAAAGTATTAGAAACATTTGGGTCAAACTCATCATCTAATGCTATATAAAATGGTAGGACATCTAGCATCAAGAAACAATAATGTAAGGCAGCCAGGACCTGGATACTTGATAATACCTAACAGTGGACTGGTCAGGAGAATAATTGTGTGGCATTTATGCAGCAAAATTAATCAAGAATGAAAGATCATAAAAAAATCAAACTTTGTCCACTGCTTATAATGCTTACAGACATTTCCTGTTACTCTTTAAAACTGCTCAGCGTGAGAAAATTAGAGAAGGTTAAATATAGCAAAAAATAAAAGGTCAGTATAAATTGATTGGACACTTGCACAGATTTGAAGCTGACATAGTGGTTTTTTTTTCTATACATCATTACAACAAAACTCACAGTGAGGTCATCTTCTGAAAATTGAGCCTTGATGAATGGAAACAATTAGGTTTTATTGTATTAAATTCAAAGTTAATCAAATGTGGAACTGTAAATATTCCATTCATTCTGGCTTTACTGCCTAAAAATAAATGACACAATGCAATTCCAAAGGGCAATGTTTTGAATTTCATAGAACAGGAGAATCATTTTTCCAGTTCACATGTGTATTGTGTTACAGTTTATCTACAGGGATAATTACTTATTCATTTCAGTTTTCACCTCTCGCTCTAATTCCTTTACATGTCATATTTTTTCATTTTAAAATAAAACAGCTATTACAATGTATATTTATGCTTCCTTCCACAATATGTAGTTTTCTTCCTAAAATAACCCCTTTCCAATCCAGATGTTTTTTGTTTTTTTTTTTAGAAAGAAATCCTTCCACCTAGTATACTCAAATATCCCTTGACAAATATACAGTTATTAGATGTAAGATACATCTGGAGAATAGCTCTGTCAAATTTAAGAGACCATTTGGACTCTCGTAGAGGTTTTAAATGGCCATTTAATGGGTGTTGTCAGTGCTCATTTTTATTCTTGTAAACAATATTACTCTGGAATCCAGAAAACCCACATGTTTATAGTCTGTGGAATAACATATTATGAGTTGTTGTTTTTGAAAACAAATGTAGCAGAATGCTAACTGGTTTGTTTCAGTATATATATAGGTATTAAAATAAGAGGTATCATAATCTCATGTGATGAAATATATCACCCACCATGACTGTGATGCATTTTGCTAGTTTGCACTGTACACTTCATGGCACCCAAAGGATGCCTGGTGGTGGTGGTGGTACTAGTGAGCTAAAGGCCCTGGTGCTAGATAGCTTGTATGGCCCCCTAAAATGTTTTTGCAACAAACGATAATAATAATAATGTGAATAAATTAGGTTCAACAACAAATAAAATTGTAATTTATTTTAATAAAAATAAAATATTTTTATTAGGATTTTTACAGTTGTAATATAACTTGAAAACATAAAACATTGTATGGTCTCTTCAGTATGTAAAAGGATTGGTGAGAATTTCACACTAACATATTTCCACACACGCTAACATACTTCCACACATACAAAAGCATACTTCAGCACACACAAACACCATTTTACAAACACATTAACAAACGCCTGCACATACATTAACATATATGTGCACACACACGCACTAAATACTTCCACACAGACCTTTGCATCAGCTGGTGACAGCTCTCTATTGGTCTTCCTTCTTGGTCCTCACATGCAGCCTCACTGAATCTCAGTGTGAAATTGAAATTGTGAAATTTCCCTCACTAGGGCCCTTAAGGGGTGCACCCACTATTGTTCCTGCTCTGATGCTTGGATCGATTTTGTCCCTCTGCTAGGCGTAACCAAAGGGGATTTTACTACATTTAACCTTCCTTATACCAGGCTATAATCCCAAAAAATGTACTTGTTGCGTCTTTGTATTTGTGAAGATTTATGGTCGCCATATTCGTTTGTTCGTTATTCGGTTTGAACAACGAAAATGCAACATTCATTTTCATGTGCTCCCAAATACGAAGGCACAAGTCTAGTTATATTACATGTTATAGGTTAAGAAACTCATTTAGTGTGGTCAGTTCCCTCACTGTGATATAATGTCAGGTCCAGGGCAAGATTGGGGATGACAAAGCGGCCACCTGCATATGAGAGGACACACGCTATGTGATTATGCTCATGCAGTGCGCAGCCGGGGATATTCAGGCTTTAGCCGCACAGTGTAGAACCTGATCTCCCACTGGAGTTAACAAATTTTGTGAGCATGGAGGCATGTCATCAAGAGGCCCACCGGGCATTTGCCCCTGTGCCAGATGGCCAGTCCAGGTCTGGTCAGCTCCAAAAAGCTAATATGATCCTTACTGGACTCTAATTTAATTCTTTATCTTTATGATTTACATGATTTCAAAAACAAAAAGATCCTCATCTGCTCCTGACCATTTAATAACATTGCCAATTAATTATACCAAATAACAATGTCTTTATGCTATGTCATCATTATTGAGACATCATATGTTAAATCAATAAATTTTTGCATTATTTCGGTTTGTTTTTGCCCATTCGTTTCCGACTTTCCTTCCCTGCCCATCTGGTTCAGCTGAAAATTAGCGGGCATTTTTGATTTAGGAAGGAAATAGCCCAGTGCCCACATTCACTCTCTCTTATTCTCTCACACTCTCATTCTAGTTCACTCTCTCACGCTCTCTCATTGTTTCCCTACCTTTTCTGCCAACCACTTCCACTTTTTTGTCTTCAATCCTTTATCTTCTGTCTTCATCATCTCCGCGCACATAACGGCAACTTCAACCAAACTGGCGGCTCTTGCTGTGACATCCCCTCCCTGATCTTGCTTTCCAGGGAGAGGATGACACCAAAAGTATTGTCAGTTTGTCCTCACTTGAACTCAAGGCAATATAGCGACATGTCCGGTGACATCCTCTATCATATCTTCCAATGTGAGGAGAGGATGTCACTGTGTCATCATTTTGCCCTCACTTGAACTCCGGGCATTTTGCCAATCGAGAGAGGGGACACCATCACTTGAACTCAGGGCAATATGATGGCGCTTGCAGTGACGTCTTCTTCCCCATCCTCTGATCTGAGGAATGGACATCACTGTATGTGCTGCAATATTGCCCCTGGATCAAATGAGGACAAATTGCAGTGCTCTCCATTGCAAGTGCTGCCATTTTGGTGAAAGTTCCTGCCGCGTTATGTCCGCGGAGATGCAGACAAAGATAGAAGATTGCAGATCTAAGAGAGAAGAGAAGATAGAAGATGATACTGAAGCGGAAGTGGTCGGCAGAAGCGGAAGTGATTGGCAAAGGTAGGGAAACATTTAGAGAGCATGAGAGAGAGTGAACAAGAATGAGAGTGTGAGAGACTGAGTGAGTGAATGCAAATCCACAAATTCTGAGCTTTTTACTTTGTTTTTTGTCCGGTTTGTCCCTCACATTTTAGAGGCTTTAAAGAAATTGCCAAATTTACCAAAATTCTGTAATGCAACTCATACAAATCCAAATGGACAAGTCTAATTTACAGCAGTTTTTAAAACAAATTGGATATGCATATCCAGCTGGGAGGTATACGCTTTTTTTATTTATAAATTATGAGGCATTTGCCTGGTTTTGAAGAAATTAGCAAGAATTAAGTGAACTCCTGTCACCTTTCAAACCAGTTCCAGCAGATACTACAGTATTTTAATACACTGTTTTCCTTAAGTTCTTAGAATAACTATTTTTTTAAATAATATAAATTAATGAAAAAATACTAAATGACTAATGACTAATACTAAATTGTGGTTAAAGGAAAACTGCTACCATACTTTATGTTGTTTTTGTATTATGGTTGTAAGATTCAGGAATCAAGTTTTCCTACAAGCCAAAATGGAAAAAGGGATACATTCGCAAGGATACCTTAATAATATAGTTTTGGTAGAGAGATGGGATGAATGGATAGACCATTTAATTAATTTCCAGGGGTGAATAAAGAAATGGTAGGGAGCCTGCTAAAGTACTATAGAGTTGGGATATCTCAATGGGGAATTTGTGCCAGCTTTTCTCTTTTTTTTCTCTTGTTTGGTCTGTCTCCCAAGTCGCTTTTTGTTCTTTGACAAAATATGGTGACCTCTCCCCCAACCTCATAACCCGTCCTCCAAGCTAAATGGGTGAGGGTGGAGGGGTGAGCGTTATGGGTAGCATATTTGTGCAGTGTGGGTAGTTCAAATCGATATGCTGATATGATTATGCATCGATTTTTATAGTCAACGATAATGCCACAATGCAATTTATTAATGTCTGTAAGTCATTTATGTAATGTATTAAAAGCATTAAAAAAATAAAAGTATATGAAACATAGCAAGAATTCAGTGCATGCTCAGCGAATACTATCAAAAAAACACCTATATAGCCATATATTGTTTAGCTCACCACTATGTCTTTTTTAGGTTAAAATGCAAACAAGTCCCACTGATTCAGCTCCTTGGTAAGCAATATAGCCATGAAAATCTTTATTAAATGTTAGTTGCAAGTCTCATAAACAGTGCTTTTATTTCTATTTTTCCACAAGTATTCACCTAACCATGATCCTATGCTATTGTGAAGTAAGTTCTTGAAACCTGGAAGCCTCTCGCAGATCGTATGCAGCATTGTCACCAGTGACACAGCTTGGTACACAACCTCAAACATATTTACATGGCAAACGGCGTGAAATGTTCATACATAAGTCTTGCTTAGAAAAAATAGGGAAATGCATCAGCACCACTGATGTCAGCTTAGGGGTTAATATTGCCTGAAATCTGGGGAAAAGCAGGATATATCTGTAGTGAACACTAAATATACGGTAAATCACATTGTGGAAAAAAATCACACATTGCTAGTAACTCTTTTGACAATATACACCGATCAGCCATAACAATATGCCTTATATTGTGTAGGCCCCCCTTTTGCTACCACAACAGCCTTGACCCGTCTAGGCATGGACTCCACAAAACCTCTGAAGGAGTGCTGTGGTATCTGGCATCAAGATGTTAGCAGCAGATTCTTAAGTCCTGTAAGCTGCAAGGTGGGGCAAAAGGAAAGAAGATATTATATGCAGTGGCGACTCTAGAAACAATATATAGGGGGGGCACACAACAAGATACCACAGTCAAACTGGGGGGGCATTCATAATTTCCAAAAGTAATGTGCTATGGAATTATACTTTTGTTATTGGGCTAAAATAATACTTGGTCATTCAACATGGGAAGCCTGAAGCCACAATTGAGTGCGACTAATCCTTGAAATAAATATTATAACACAATAAAAACCTTTTCCACTAAATGATTTCAGGGCCTTGAACGTTTTGTTGTTTTGAACGTTTTGTCCCCTGAAGGGCACACATTCCAACACAGGCTCTGTTACACCCAGACACACACATCAGGACAGGCTCTGCCACACCGACAACCAAACACACACAT
>VKOC01017649.1:0-13699 GCA_009364415.1 Spea multiplicata | reverse complement strand
CATTGACGTGCCAGAATTTCTTAAATTCTGGGCACTCACAATGTTAATGGGCATTATAAAAAAGCCCTCCATCCGCTCCTACTGGAGCACCAGCCCCATCTTTAGTACCCCCATTTTTGCCCAAACTATAACTAGGCAAAGGTATGAAATGATTCTTCGTTTCATGCATTTTAGCGACAACAGCCTGTGCCCCCCTAAGGAGGACCCTCAGTTTGATAGGCTCTACAAAATCCGCCCCCTGATTACCCATCTCGCTGCCAGGTTTCCAGAGGTTTATACACCTGGAAAGAATATCTGCGTGGATGAATCCCTAATGAAATATAAAGGAAGGTTGGGATTCAAGCAGTATATTCCTTCCAAGCGCTCCAGGTATGGAGTGAAGGTGTATAAGCTCTGCGAGAGCGAGACAGGATATACCCATGCCTTCCGGGTATACGAGGGTAAGGATAGCTACCTTGACCCTCCAGGTTGCCAGTGCCAAGATTGTTTGGGACCTAATATTCCCCCTTATGAACAAAGGCTACCACTTGTATGTAGATAACTTCTATACAAGCGTCCCTTTGTTCAAGCTGCTGTATTGTTTCGATACGGTAGCTTGCGGTACTATAAAAAAGAACCGCTTAGGTTTCCCACAACCCCTGGTACGAACCCGGCTAGGAAAGGGGGAGACCTCAGCTCTACGCCAAGAGGAGCTTTTGGCATTGAAGTTCAAGGACAGAAAAGAGGTGTGCATGCTGAGCACCATCCACGATGAAAGAACCGTGGAGGTTTCTGTCCGTGGCAGAGCTGGGGTCACTAGAAAGCCAGTGTGCATCAGGGCCTATAACAAGCACATGGGTGGAGTTGATCTGTCAGATCAACTCCTACAGCCCTACCTCATTATGAGGAAGACAAAGGCCTGGTTGCAATTTATCTAATGCAAATTGCAACCTATAACGCTTTTTTGCTGCACAAAAAAGCAGACACTGGGCTGAAGCTGTCTTTTTTGCAGTTTCAGCTCGAAGTAATTTCAGGTAGCTTGTACCGTGATGCACCTGGTCCCCAAGTAGTGATGGGAACCAACAGAATTGGGGCTACCCATTTTATTTTTAAAATCCCCCTACAGCAAAGAAGCAGAATCCCCAAAAGAGATGCAGGGTATGCTACAGCAGGGGGCAAAGAAAGGACACCACATTTTACTGTCCAGATTGCCCTGGAAAACCTGCACTCTGTGTCGGTGACTGCTTCAAGCTGTATCACACAGTTTCCCATTTTTAATTTTTTTTTGTTTCTGCTCCATTTTTGTATTTTTTTGTTATTTTTTTGTTACATTTACTGTTTTTTAGCTTTTATTTGCTCCACCATTTTTAAGCGTTTTTATTTGCACTGTCAAGTGACCCCTGTGTCCATTCCGTGGCATGAGGGACCACTTAAGGTGCTAGATCAAATCCCTTCTTGGAGATAGGCCAGGCTTTCTTGTAACCTGTCCCTACTGATAGTTGGGTACAAGCATTTTTCTTTACCCAGATGTAAAATTCCTACTGAATTTGAATTGCTCATGTTCCAAATGTGGCACTTTTGCCCCCAAACAATCTGACAAACCCATGCATGTGGGGTATCAATGTACTCAGGAGATGTTGCTGGACACATATCGGGGTGTTGTGTGACAGCAACATATACCAGGAAGTGTAATTTCACACCTGAAGTACAAAGTATGTGAAAAAAACACCAAACACAATTACTATCACAAACTTTGACAAGGGTTGGTGGTAGGATTAGTGCATGGAAAGGGTTAAACTATCAGCATCTAAAATACCCTGGGGTGTCTAGTTTTCAAAAATATATGGTTTGGTGGGGTAAATTTAATTTGCTGGCTTCAAAGATGCCCCAAATACCACATATAGACAGAATTACCAGATTCAGAGAAAAATGGTTTTGAATTAGCAAAACGCTACTTGTACTTATTGCCCCATAACGTGTAGAAGAAAGCAAAAAAACATAAAAACATTGGGTATTTCTAAACTCGGGACAAATAGTAGAATCTATTTAGCAGGTTTTTTCAGTAGTTTTTTTATGATGAATAAAAGATTTTTCAAATAAAAGTGAGAAAATGTGTTTTTTTTTCAATTTTTCGTCATATTTTAATATTTTTATTATAGGAAATTACATCATATGAAAAAAATTTTGGTGTCTGAAGAAAGCCCTTCTTGTCCTGAAAAAAACAATATATAACTTGTGTGGGTTTAGTAAATGGGTTAAGAGAAAATTACAGCTAAACACAAACACCGCAGAAACGATAAAACAGCCATTGTCACGAAGGGTACAAAAAGTAAAATCAGCCTTTGTCACGAAGGGGTTAAGGATTGTAAGGCTTGTTTACCTTCACTGTGGATATGTGGCCACCTGTCCAGATGCATCACCTGGTGTACACACCTGAGCAGTACCAGCCAGTTGTCCTGATTGGATCTTTATATCAGCTTGTCTCTGGAATTAGTCACCCTTTGACTTGGTTACCTGCTGATGAACCTCATCAAACATGCCCTGCCACTGGACTGCTATTTGACTTTTCCTGACCCTTTTAACCTCACTTTTGGGTTCTTTTGTCTGTGAGCATTTGCCAGTGTTCTGCATATTTTTTTCTGGACTCTTATTGGAGCATGCAGGAAAGCTGAATTCATGCCAGCCGTGAGCAACTCACAACTTTGATGCAGACCATCTGTAATCTGCAGGCATGTGGAACTACAACAGCTAATCTGTGAGCTCCAGTTACCACAGAATCCGGGATTTACCAGCTCATTCACTTCTTGAAATCAGAAGTGCTGCCCTGAAATGAAAGTTGTGCTGCCCACTAAATTCACCAGTGGCAAGACACAGTACTGAACATTCAGAACTCCCTTAAATGTCTTGTTTATAACTGTGCATACTGTAATATCAGAACTCTCCAGTGGACCTCAGGCTGAGGCCTTTTATCCTATTCAGAGCAAACCATTGTAACGGGATGAAAAATAGGATGGCACTATATAAATCAAAGGGCGAACTGGCAGGAGAGTTGTAGTCTCAACTACTTCACTTTTCATAATAGGGCCAGATCTTGGTAACCAATCTAGCAATGTAACATGAGATAGGACTCACCAAATTTGGGGTACTTTGATGTAATCACGGGCTAAACAATATATAGCTATATAATGTGACAGAATCCCCAATGCCAATGCCTCAAATAGGTGCTTTTAAATAGCATTTGCTTGGTGTGATCACTTGCTTCATTGTATGTACATATTGGTAATTTCAGCAACACCTCTTAATCAGAATTCTTTTTAGGATGTGCTCCCTGGACATAACCAGGCAGCAACTTACGCCAAAACTGCAGCGCTTGTGGTGACGTCCACTCCCTGATCCTCCAATCAACTCTAACCTGAACTTGGGACAATATGGAGGTGCATCTCCCAGATTGCCCAGTCAGGGGAGAGGATATAACAAAAGCAATATGACGGCGCTTATAGTGACGTCCTCTCCCCCAATTGGAGGAAAATTCATCTTTTTGCTTCATTTTTGTCCGATTCTTGGGGTCTGGTCTTTCATGGGCTTCATACGAATCACCAAATTTACCAAAGTTTGGCACATTTGAGATTTGTATGAATCTGAATGCACAAGTCTACTAAATATCACACATAACACAAAACATGATAGGAGTTCTGATTTAAGCTGTATTATGCCCAATTCTGTAAATTTATTTTAAACATCTTCATGATAGTAGGACCATACAGGCAACCCCCTAATGAGCAATATCTTAAATCTTAAACATATAGATTTTGAGCTGTATTCCTTGCAAATAATTGAATAATAAGAAGATGAGGTTAAATCATATGATAGATTTTGTCTCAGTTAATGAACCAGGTACAACACATATCCATTTTTTATTGCATTCTTTTTCTATTCTATTAATTTTCACAGATTTTTGTTCTTCTATTGAATCTAGCCAAATAGTTGTGCAGTTCTAATTAGGCTATAGTTTACCATGTACCTTTATATTGACAGATGTAGTTTTTACATTAAGATATATATTGCCAATACTGCCCTCTACTGAGGTAGGTCTTTGGTACTACTTAAAATCTATATCATATTGTATTGTGTTTTTAATATACTAACATTAATGTCATGAGTCTAGTTTGAATAGTACTGTGTTAAAAGTATTCATTCTCTTGCCAGTCTTTGAGAAATAAGCTGTAGCAGCAACAAGATTACATTTGTGGAACCATAGAGCAAGGGAAAATGTCTCACCTAGACTCATAAGAATTCATAGGCAGAAATACGATTTAATGAAAATATCATAGTATTGAAATATACATGTTAAACTTTGTTGGTATGTTAAAAATGATGTAATTTATTACATAAGGCATTTCTGTAGGCAGAGTACTCTATGAAATGCTTTTAACCCTCTATATGCCACTCTGCCTCCTGAAACGCCTTATACCATTGCAAAAGGAGTTTGTATGATAACTCTTAAGATCTAGTACTAATGGAACACCCGTGAGTTAGAACATATATTTTCTCCCACTGTTACGTAGATAACGACATATTCAGTGCCTGCTCCCATTTGCCAACATAGGCGGGCATAGGGTCATCTTCCACATGAATAAGCATCTTCTTCAAAGAGAAATGCCATGGGATGGCAAGGCGTCTCTCCATTGCAGCGACTCAAAAAGGGTAGACTCTCATGCAAGATTATGTTTCTTGGAGACAATGTAATTCCGCAACTGTAGGTATTGAAGAATCTGAACCACAGTCGGAGCAGCATCATGCAATAGGACAGACAAGGGCTGGATCTTAGGGCCGTGCATATAGGACTGTAACATCAGGGACTCAGTAAACGCCGACAACAGGAAAACCCCTCTGGTCAAGCCCAGGGAGAAATCCGGATTATGATGAAGGGGAGTCTGGGGCAAAAGTGAGCAGTGATATTTGAAGTGAGCATTGTGTAAAACCATCAGGGTAGCCAAAACCCCAATTGATCTGGATGGGCCATGTCTGGAAGGAACCGACCCACACAACTTCAGATCCATATTCAATAGTGAAATGGGCCTATAGCTACCACAAAGTTCCGCACCTCTCCCCTCTTTCAGAATCGCCGAGATCGTGGCAGCCAAAGTATGTGGGTGAAAGCTTTCCCCCTCCAAGATGGAATTAAGCACGTCCATCAGGTGAGGCCCAAGAATGTCAACGAGCATCTTGCAATCACACTGCTATCATGCCAAGTCAGCCAGTACATGCTGAAGCCTGGCTAGCTGCCCCCCTTGTGTATTGATGCTGCCAGCAGTATGGGGTCTGCACATCACTTATAGCCACCCTGTACCAGCATGTACTGGCTGACTTGGCATGATAGCAGTGTGATTGCTACAGTCCCATCATGCCTAGGTTCCAGCATTTACTGGTTACAGTTACAGTTATGTTTATTAGTTTACTAGCTAAACTGCAGGTGGTGCTTTCATTGTAAATGTTGCTGTCATTCAACTTCGATTCAAGTCGATTCTTAACTTGACATGCCACTCTACTTCTTAGTGAATAGATCAACAAAAAATGCCCCCATGAAGGAAACATTTGAGGCAGTTGGAGTTTTATGAAATCAAATTACAAACTTATTACACTGGTACTGTATTTTTATTTCATGTAATCAATGACTACAATAAAAGAATGTTTTCTTGATAAATTGAATTACAAGTTTGTACCAGTTTACATATAGTTAAATGACTGCAAAACATTTCTTACAGTGAATATTAAACTGGTTTAAAGTGTGCATTATTCAAATATATGTAAATGACAAATAAGAGTAAATATCTTGAATCACAGTTATAGCAAGAGTGCCAAAATGTGTTGAGTACCTGCCAAAGTCCAGTTTTCTCATTCAGTTCCTTACAGGTCACTTTAGGTTAAAAGAAAAATGTATATATTGTATTTCTGCTGAATCATTAACTATTACAGTACAATAGTATTATACTTACTGTGGCTGTTAACTTGACAAATATAGAATTTCTTCTATTAGTATCCCTTCTTCTAGTATTATAGGAGGTGAAAACAACACCATTTTTTTATAATCTTGCTTCACTATGAAAACAACAACAAAGAGAAAAATACCACCGCAAGCTCATCCTGCCTCTTTTGTCTGAGATGTAACTAGTATGTGTCACTGTCTAGTGCAGGGGTGTCCAAGTTTTTCTGCCAGTTGGCCACTTCATCAGAATTGATGACGTGAGAGGGCCGCACTCAATTTTCACTGTAAAGAAAATATGGCCTTTAATAAAATATGCAGATTAAAACAAAGTAATTGACACAAAACCTTTACTTTTCCTCTCACTGATTTCTGGGCCTAGAAAGTTTTGTGACTACAAATTCAGGATTCTGGATAAGTAAAAATGAAATAGTTCTACTTATTCTGGGGATGCACCAAAATGAAAATACTGGACCAAAACCGAAAATTCTGTGTTCACTTAGCCGAAACTGAAAATGACCCCCCTACCTTTAAAAATAATAAAAAATCCCACACTTTTAATAAAAGTAAGCTACACACCAAAATTGTACAAGTTGTACAAAAATATTTATAACAATGTTAACCCCTTAAGGACAATGGGCGGTTTGTAAACCCATTTAAAAGCAATGCATTTTGAGCCCGTACATGTACGGGCTTTGTCATTAATACCCAGATTCCAGCATGTACTGGGTGGCTGGGCATGATAATAGTGTGATTGCTGTCAACAACCATATATAAATTAATATTGTTATTGCATTTTTTTGTCAAGTAAAGTAAGTAACACACCACAATTGGACAAAAAAAATCAACAATATGACTTGGCATGATAGAAGTGTGATTGTAACAGGCAAACAACCAGTTAGTGTTAGTGATAAGGCAGTTAATTACATGATCTAAGACAGGGGGAGAAATCAGGAGAGGACAGGTAAATCTGGGTGTCATTGTCATACAGGTGGTATTGAATGTCAAAGATTGAGATTAGTTTGCCAAGTGACACAGTGTAAGAACTGAGCCTGCTATCACACACACAGACACACTCATTCATATACCCATTCATTCACAGATTCATTCCCTCAATCATGCATACTCATTCAAACACCATCCCCACCCCCTTATCTCTCTTGATGCCGCTCACAGGCTTCAGCAGGGGGCGCGGCCTCCCTCTGCGTTCCTTTGTACCGCACAAAGGAAGCAGGACTGGAGCAGAGTCATGTGATGTCACGTACATTCACGTGACTCTGCTGTGTTTTCCGCTTCCTCTGTGCAGTACAAAAGACCCTCCCACAGGTAAGCAGCAGGGCTTTTGTGATCCCGGTTGCCCTGGCTGCCGATCTTACGCGGGCCGCACCTCAAGGTCCTGCGGGCCGTATTTGGCCCGTGGGCCGCATGTTGGACGCCCCAGTCTAGTGTTTACTCACCCTCAACATTCCCTTTCTTTACATCTACTCAATTCAGACTCCCTGTGGGTCTTGAACTTTATTGTTAGTACAATACACTGGAGAAACTCTCAAAAAGAGGGAAAGGACATTTTTCTCGTACTCTAAATCATGTTTTTATAAAGGAGGAAAATATGGACAATGAAAATATATCTTGGTGGCATGAAATTGGCGGGAAGCATGAAAGGTCCACATGCTGCTGATCAGGTAACACAGACTGTTACCTGCTAAACTATTATTACAAGAATATAGCACTCCATTTTTGAAAAGGTGGAACATTTGGAAGACACTTATTTGCAGCCAGCTTAGATAAGACCTTTCTGCTACTTTTGATACTGTGAACCACCCCTACGATCTTGGTCTCTGTGTTTTCTCCCTGTTCACATCCTACCTTTAGTAACATAGTAACATAGTTCATAAGGTTGAAAAAAGACCAAAGTCCATCAAGTTCAACCTATATACACATTGTGTCCCTACTGTGTTGATCCAGAGGAAGGCAAAAAACCCTTATGAAGCAGATGCCAATTGCCCCATACCAGGGGGAAAATTCCTTCCCGACTCCAAATATGGCAATCAGAATAAATCCCTGGATCAACGTTCTGTCCCTATTAATCTAATATCTATAACTTGTAATATTATTGCTAGATATTGCTTTCTGATCATATCTTCAGCATCTCCCTCTCCAGTAACACCTACCCTCCCCTTACCCTCTCAGTCGGAGTAACCCTCAGTTCCTCTGGCTCAGTTCTTACACTGTGTCACTTGGCAAACTAATCTCAATCTTTGACATTCAATACCACCTGTATGCCAATGACACCCAGATTTACCTATCCTTTCCTGATTTCTCCCCCTGTCTTAGATCATGTAATTAACTGCCTTATCACTATCACTAACTATCACTTGCCTGTTACCTACAGCTCAATCACTCTAAAAAATGAACTCATCATCTTCCTACCCCCCGATGCTAACATTTTCTCATCAGTCTCCCTCAATGTCAATGGTGCAATCATCTCCCGATCCCCTCAAGCTTGCTGCCTTTGTGTCACCCTTGATTCTAATCTCTTGTTCACCCCCCTCCCACATTCAGTCTGTCTAAAAAAAAACCCTGCCGTCTCCATCTTAAAAATATTGCCCGCATTTGTCCCTTCTTAACAAAATATGCCACTAAGCCTCTTGTCCATGCTGGTCTCCCTCATACCCATCACTTCCCTCTACAATCTACCACGAACACTGCTGCCAGATTTTTTTCTCTCCCATTGGTTTACTAACACCTCTTTTCTCTGTCACTGCCTTCACTGGCTACCTGTGCACTTCAGGATTCATTTCAAAATCCTAACTCATCCCTTGAAAGCTCTTCCCCTACTTACATCTCCTCACCCATCTCTAAATACACAACAGCCTGATCTCTCCACTCACTCAATTATCTCTGTCTCTCCTATCCTCTGATTTCTAGTTCTCATGCATGCTTGCAAGACTTCTCAAGGGCTGCCCCTATCCTCTGGAATGCCCACCTCTGTCCTACTGCCTTTAGTCTTTAAAAAAACCCTCAAAGCCCACTTTTTTTAAGAAGATCTAAGAACTTATGCACTAACCCCCTCCCTTCCATTTTTCTTTAGCTTACCTTTCCTAGTCCCTCTCCTGCAATACTTGTCCTAGTGTGGCTGGTCAGAGACACATTGACCTCTTGTGTAATACACCTTAACTACCTCTAGATTGTAAGTTAATTTGACCTATTGTTTTTGCAAGTCAAATTGTTATGTTATATACCACTTCTTGTACCTGTGGAATATGATGGCGCTATATAAAACAATAAATAATAATAATAATAATAATAATAATAATAATAATAATGAAGTCCACCAGCTGTCAGCCAGGCCACACACTATGACATAATTGGTCATTATTATGTATAACTATTGAAAACGAAAGCTAAGACACTTGCTTTGTGAAATTTCAGATACTTCAGACCAAATTGGATACATTCTTAAACTATTAGATTATATTGAAATCATGGGGAATCTCACAGAAAACTACCGTATTTGCTAGTGGAGCAGTGGGGTTTGATACCTTATGGTAAATAACGATCAGGAGTCAGGATGACTACATTTAGTTTGGTCTGGTCTAGGGGACATTAGACAAAGGATTTGACGGTCTTAAATGTTCCAGAAAAAGGTAAACATTTTAGGTGCTCAAACTGCACTAGCTTTAAGAGCAGGGTTTTCTATGGTTTCACTGTAGCATTGTAGCATTTTCTTATGTGTTATTGTTCTATGAGCTTGAGTTACGCTGTTGAGTTGCTAACTTTGTTGGAGCATTGAACACCAATTGTAGTATATAAAAATGTTTACATTGAAGATTTGGAAACATTATCTGGCTTCACCAGATTACCAGTATTAAATGTGCTTTCTTGTTGATCCATAAACAAAGCTTCAATTAATATAATCCATCCTTTAAAACAAAGTGCACAGTTCAAGTTTCCTCTATAGACTTAAGAATGGCAACTGTACAAACTGTTGACAGTATAAAGCTGGGTTTTCTTGGGCTTCTGGGTCTTTATGTATACTATTCAGTTCTACAGCCAGTGCAAACAGTTATATATGGTTATATATACAGCGAATTGGAACAAACATGAACACTGTAGTGTAATAAGTCCCTAGATCATAGTGATTTCTTTCTGTTTTTGGGTACAGGAAACAAGTAAACAAGGTTAGGAAAAGATACAAATAAATATTTTTCTATCAGTTTGGCTAAATCACAATTTAGCATTTCTTTCATGTACTACACCCACAAGGAAGTCCACAATGTATTTCAGTATGGTGGTAAGGTTAGCGAGAAATACAGCATATCCAAGTTCTATAATCTATGTGGAAAAAAATGGATGTTTATTTTTGTGTCCAACTTTAGTGTGCTTAAATATTAGTTGAATAGTGAAGAAGGCTTGAGGAGCAGTATTATAAGATTGTTATGCTAACCTAAAGAGTTGCAATCATACCAGGGAACTTCTCGGCTCCAGCTACGCGGAGCCTTCCCTTGCGGGGCGTGGCCAGGACTGCACACTGATGTCAGGGGAGTTGCCGCTGACATCGGTGGGCGGTCCTACTGACTTCGGGGGCATTCCCGTTGCCATCAGGGGGAACACCCCCATTTAAAGGAAAAAATGGGCGGGGAGCGGGACGTGTCAAGACCCTGCTCCTGTGACCTGGAGGATTCGGGTCAAGACCCGGAGAACCGGAGGAGCAGTGCTCACCCGGCAATCTCCGGGTCAAACCTGGAGAGTTCCCAGGTATGGTTGCAATGCTATTGTATTGATTTTATGTATTAAAGAGATTAAACTCTGTGTGGGCACAACAAAAATGAAAAAGACATACAGTAAAAACAAACAAAAAACCGACCTTTAGGGTCTGAGATGATGACCATTTTGACATGGTGCATTTTCCTGCTGGAAGTAGCCATCAGAAGGGATGGAAATGGTCAGCAACAATACTCAGGTAGGCTGTTGCATTTAGACAATGCTCAATTGGTACTAAGGGGCCCAAAGTGTGCCAAGAAAATGGCCCCCACACCATTACACCACCAGCATTGATACAAGACAGGATGGATCCATGCTTTCATGTTGTTTACTCTGACCCTGCCATCTGAATGTCACAGCTGGAATCGAGATTGATCAGACCAGGCATTATTCTTCCAGTCTTCCATTGTCCAACTTGGTAAGACTGTGCAAACTGTAGCCTCAGTTTCGACGTGTTGTGCGTTCAGAGATGGTATTCTGCATACCTTGGTTGTAACGAGTAGTTATTTGAGTTACTGTTGCCTTTCTGTCATCTCGAACCAGTATGCCCATTCTCCTCTGATCTCTGACGTCAGCAAGGCATTTTCGTCCACACAACTGCTGCTTACTGGATATTTTCTCTTTTTCGGACCATACAAGGGGTAATCCATTAGAGTGTCCATTAGACATTTTAAATGATTAGTGTACCACCCATTAATTCTTACCATATATGATGAATTTTTGTATAACCAATTAAAAAAAGGCCCCAAACCCCATCTGAGTCAGTGTTAATTCACCCTGTCAGAGGTCTTTTCAGCTCTATGTCTTCAGAAAGAAGCAAAACCTGTTGATCTGCCACTTTTGCTAAATGAATCATATTCAGAACCTTAAGTGTATATCCCTGGCCTTCCCCTCAGGGACAAATCTTCTCTGGTCCGGATGGATCTAGGATGGCAGCACTCTATGTAGATGCACTTTAGCAACAGTGCTCAGAACTGCTTTTGGCAGAGGTATCAGTGATAGCTCTTACATTACATTAGTTCAGCAATATAGCTATGGTCATTGCCAGGGTTTGGGGAGGGAATGTCCGTTCCATATAGAAATAAATGCAGCCACAAGATGCTGTAGCGGTGTTGGCCCAGGAAACTTCTATTACCTTAATAATTATAAAGATTATAGTAGTTTCCGGGTTGTGCACTTGAAATACCCCCTATTGTAAGATTTGCAGTGTGTTACTTCACATGAGCACAGGTGGCTCTTTGATTAACAACTATAGACATGAAATTCAGAGAACCTGCCCTGTTGGGGTTAACACATAACTAAAACCTAAATGGACATTTGGCTTTAGAAAAGATATTGCTTCAATTCCTTATTCTTTAAAGGGTGTGAACATGAGGTCTAGGTAATCTGTAGCTATTAATATACTCTACATTTACAAAACAAAAGGAAAAGCCATCAAGAAAGGATATTTGATATTTTTCCTGTTAAAAAAATAAAGCTAAGTATAATGCATTTGACGTCTTTTCTGTATTACCTTTCCACCAAATGTGTTCCCAGGACCTTCTAGTAAAAAGGACATGCAACAAAGTAAAACTAGTACATACCATGTAAACATGTTTTTTTGCCTTCAGCATAAAAAAAAAACCTGATTTTTTTTCTCATTTTGTTCCAATAAACTTTCTTTGTCTGCAAACCTGCAGGCTGCCATTGTTGTCACTTGTGATACTTTTGGTGACTTCTGCTACTCAATCACCACACTGAGTTGATTCCTTATTTTTCAGTTCTAATTAAATCCTTTTCTCCATCGACTTTCATTAGAGTGTCTGACAGAGTGAGCTATTGGGATTTATTTACTGAAAAGGAAGTGGTGTCAGAAGAGTTTGCAGGAGATTTGTGGTTTCAACTTCATCACCTCACTATTTGTTATGAAGGGCCAACGCTGACAGCAGGTAGGGAAGAACTGGTCCTGTATAACGTATAATTCAATGATGAAGATACTTTGAATAAAACTGATTTAACTACCGTATATCTGTCTCCAGAGAACTCTCCAGGCAACTCTCTCTTTAGTGAATATATCCCATTGCATTGTTTACTACAGGCAGTATGATAAGTCAGGCTGTTTGTCTAGTCTTGGGTTAAGATAACACATTCAAGTAGATAACATGCAGTTCTCTGAAAACACTGTACAACTACTAGAACTTTTTTTTAAAAAAAGAGAGCACAACATTTTAAAAAGTGGCACGCGCCGCCCAACCGCCCAACCGCCCCACCCCTTTTAAGACATGCATTTCGGCCACTTTAATTTCATTAGGCGGAGACAGCCTGGCTGCCACACGACGGCCGCTCTTAATCCCGCTAGCAGCCACGGCTGTCAAGAGTTCTTCATGACAGGTAGAGGATCACCACGTTGGAGGAGAACAGGAAAAAAACACAAAAATTTAAGTATTACCAAAAAAAAGGGGATTAAAAGAAAGCAGACCCATATTCAAGGGAGGGTTGCCTTGGGACATCATTAAAAATGAAATCATACAAAAGGGGGGTGGCTGGGTTGTGGCATTACAAAATCACTATACACAGGGGGTGTGTGGCTGGGGGTAATACACAAGGGAGTTGGGGAATCACATATCAATGCTGGGGGGCAATACACAAGTGTGTGGGGGAATAAATGCACAAAGGGGGCAATACACAAGGTTGTGTTGTGGGGAAGACAGTAATCAATACTAAAGGGGCACCTGGCTGAGGCATCAATAAACAAGGGGAAAAAATACAATAGGGAAACTTAATGACAAAGCAGTGTAGAAAATAAATTTTTTATGCTTCAGTGTGGCAGAGCCTGTCCTGGTGTGTGCCTGGGTGTCGGTGTGGCAGAGCCTATCCTGGTATGTGTATTTGGTTTGTCGGTGTTGCATTGCCTGTCCTGGTGTGGATATTTGGGTGTCGGTGTGGCAGAGCCTGTCCTGGTGTGTGTGTTTATGTGTCAGTGTGGGAGAGTCT
>VKOC01017648.1:0-43810 GCA_009364415.1 Spea multiplicata | reverse complement strand
TAGATAGTGATACAGGGGGATAGATAGTGAGAAAGGGGAGTTTTGTTATAGGTTTTTATTCCTTTTTTGGGATGGGGGGGGCGCCAGAGGAGTAGTCCGCACAGGGCGCCAGAACACCTAAGGCCGGCTCTGACCTGATATATATTCAAACAGAAGTGTCTCAACTAAAACAGGAACTGTAACAAGAATAGATGAATTTATTAGCTCAATAACAGAAAATAGTTATACAAATTTATATTATATAGCCTGGCTGGTATTTATGATTTCTATGGATCACCAGAGTGACAGAGAGTTAGTATTTTTTTCAGTGTTTCCTACACCCTTATCAAGGTAAGTATTGAAAACCAAAACTCTATTTAATGATAGAGGCTTCAACCCCTAATTAAAAGACCTGTCTAGCCTGTTATAATATAATATACACGGACCAGTTCATTTCCCTGTTGAGTCCTGATGTATGTAATGCAGAAACCTTCTGATATTATCAGCCAACTGATCTAGAGACACATGTGAAAATGCTGTTTGTTCATCCCTGTAATATCATGTAGACCTGCTGGTAAATGAAGCAACTGGCTGGTTATACATGTGCCTTATGCTTATGGTCAGTTTGGCAAATCAAGGCTACTTAGCCTTACTCTGTTCACTAAATGTTAACATAATTGTACGCTATAATTTACTATACTTATTTAGAGTTTATTCGCAGCCTTACCGGTGTTGCCAAATTTGGAGCTTTAGGGATTCTTTTTGGATTCTAAAGACATTAGAATGCTTTGTGACACATGGAGTAAATTACAATCAATGCTGCAATTGATTATTTCTATGGATAACCAATTATATGTTGTTTATACATCTACAATCACTCTACCTGTCTTAAAATGTTATGCACATGAATCCTTCATATATAGAGGGCAGTTATCAAAGGCAAAGTGCACCTTCAGGACCTAGGCTATTGATTATAGTTTAGGCAAATATAAAGAAATATTAAAATACCTAAGCATTCTATAATTTTAGGTCCTTAGAGAAAAGCAACTTTTTGAAAGGTGTCAAGCATTTGCACAGAAATGTGGTCAAAACAAAACATGTTATATCCTCATTTAAACATACATTCAATTGACAAAAATGAAAAGAGCACTGTGACACTTTTTAATTTCTCTGTCAAATTGGAATTTTCTTGGAAAAATATTTTATACTTGGGTATAAAATACAGTGATGTATACAGTAAAATAGTTTAATATTGACAAAAAACCTAATCTTGTTTGAATTTCTAACAAAAAAAACTTCCTGCATGCCTGGAGGCAGCCATTGTTGTCAGTCATGTGATATTTTGAATAACATTTTTCCTGCTCAAACGCCACACTGAACTGATTCTTTATGGCAATGCTAATTAAGTTCTTCCATTAGTTATAGTTTCTGGCTGTGATTAAGACTGAGATCTGTTTCTTTCCACAGGCAGTATGATAAGGATTCAGTGTGTTTGGTACATTGAGCTAATCCCAATTTTTATCCAAAAACTAGAATTGCGTTAAAATGAGAATATTTTTTGAAAATATGTTTTAAGTATTTTTAATAATTGTTGTGAGTACCCTTTTAAGATAACTCATAGGAATGTCATTTAAATACTATTTTTAAAATAAGCAGTAACTTGTGATGTAGCTCTTGTTGTGTCAATATATTCAAGAGAAGCTTATTTTAAATGTCTCAACATATGCACATTTCCAGAGCACCCTAGAGCAACCATTCTTTTTTTTTTTTTAAACATACCTAGGGTTCCCTTTACTTAGTGAATAAAAACAAAACAACACAAAATAATAATAACACACACAACAGGCAGTTACTATACGATAAGTCGTATTTCCTCTTGTTATTCTAATTCACACTGTTTGTTCAAGATGAGAATTCTTATCTGCAAGATAGAGGAAATAATCTTTTTGTGGAATGTCATATTTCTGTGGGTTGAGTGCAAACAAAGAACAAACACAAAGCAAAACAAAAAATAACACTTAGAATAACAATACTTTATTATAACAGCATTAAAGCCAAAAACATACAAAGAAAAATAGGGATTATTAACAGGTAAGAAACTGGCGTATCTATAAACATCTGCCATTTATCATAATGATATACAGGTGCCAAAAACAAAACAAAAACATAAATGTGCAGTGGCGCCCTGTTGGCCCCCAAGATTTTCCTCCTACACACACACAGTAACATACTTACACTATCATACTTACAGACCCTCATACACATACATACTTGCAGGCACACACTTATATCGTAACACACACGTATATCGTAGGGAGTTCAGTAGCATACTTCTAAACACATTAACAAACTTAACAAACTCCCTAAAAAAGTCTGCCTCCCACTATGTTCATTAGAATCTTTAGCACTTTAGCACTAACCTGATGAAATTCTGTTGTTTTTTTTTTGTACATAGATTTTGATAGCGTGTCTTTGTTAACACGGAGTTGGTTTTGGTATTCTTTTAATGCCAAATTAAGTTCACAAAACAGAGCAAGAATTCAGTGCATACCCAGTAAATCACCTATCTACGGCATAAATATTGGGGATTCCATAACGCTATATGGCCAAATAGATTAGTGCGCCGCTATATCAATGTACCCAACGTTTGTCAAGTCCTATCTAACTTTTCGTGGCTATATTGCCAAAAAGACTCATGCGTTTAAAGCCTTCTCTGGACACCGTTAATGAGCCACCTGTAAGGCAGGAGGTTTGGTGAGAACCTGCAAATATAAACAGCAAAAAAATTATATATATATTAACAATGTCAATGTTATTTAATCTAGAATATATCTAAGAGAGAAAAATAATTGTTAAAGTAGAGGTGTGGCTAGAGTGAGGGCTTCGCCAAACATTTATATATTTTGCCTTGGAGAGAATTAGAGCTACCCGCAAACCTGGTCAAAGTGTGGGCTATTATATCTTTTACAAACTGTGGATGTCTAAGAGAGTGGCTGCTCTAGCCTGGAACAAATAATTAAAAAGATTGTGTTAAAATTGGCGCTGTTCATAATATATTATTTAAGTCAATTCACCAAACAGTATAGCTATAGGGTTAATATATAATTCAATAAAATAGCAATATAATCAGATTTAGCCATCATCTTTATTGTTTGACACACAAAGTCATCGAGAACATTTGTTTTAGGTAGAAATTCAAAAGTTAAAGTGCTAATATTTCATTTATTTGTGTCCTGTTCTTTTTTTTTTACACTTACACCATGGGTACTTACTAGAGCTTTACTCTTTCTTTATGTTCTGAAAAGCCTCTAAACCATTTGTAAGATGTATACAATAACATAGAGTCTACTTCACTTTAAAGATTTATCTTACACAGAATAATTACCGGTACATTGTAATTTTCCTTATATCCTGTCTACTACAGAAAAGGTAACCCAAACTTAAAATAACTTTTAATAAAAAATCCCATTAAAAAGGGGAATAAAAGAGTATTACTCTCTGGTTTATGTGTGGATATAGGGCAGAGTCACATCTGAGCTGGTCAAGTTAAGAGTGAAGATATTACCTCATTTCGTTGGGCGGGAAAAAATCTCCATGAAATATGACATAAAATGTGTCTGCTTTCTCTTAATTGCCCCTTACTAGTCAAAAGCTATAACAGGATCCCCAGACCAAATATACACAGTGAGGTATACTAAGCAATTAATACATTTTATGGCATGTATGCTTTTTTCCAAGGAATGCCACGGCAATTTTTGCGACACAGAATTAAGCCTTACATTTTTTTATTTATTATTCTTATGCAATCATGCAGCTTTAAGGATAGGCAAAGTGTCTGTACAGGGACACCAGTGTCCGTGGCAACAGTTGCGAAGGTCCATAGACGATCCCAAAATTGTGCAATGTTGGTGCCTACCCCTGTGTAGCTTTAGAATTATACATTATTAATCAAACTCGATATATATGACTACTTCTGAAGGATCGTTAAAAAAAGCACATGGAGGTAAACAAATGCAAATGGAAAGATTCAGATGACAATGGGAGAAAAGGGATGAGGGAAGGGGCAGAAATGTTCAGTTGCCATGGTGACCAGGATAACTAATTTGGCGTGGATGTGAGTTAGCTGGCTTAAACCTTATTTGCTTATGTGCAGGGAGACTAAGCAATATTTTAGCTGTGGATAACATCTTGATATAAAGAAACAGAAGTTGTGAGAATTCTTAATGTTGGTGTGAGTATAAGATACATCAAAGAGTGGCTGAAACTGAATGATAAGGAATGTTGCAAGAGCATGTAAAAAATACTGATTTCATTAAAACTGGTTTAAGTGACCTTAAATCTCCCTGAAGACAAGTTTGTATTTATTGATTATGGCCTGTAAAGAAGTGTTGTTTGACATCAGCATTCTAATCCAAGATTTCAGTGAAACTGCACCTGTAAAGCAAAATAAATGATAGTGTCACTTTATAAAAATTTCCCCTATACATATTGCTTTCCAGCTTTTAAGCAACCATAGAGGTGAGATGTACTTGTAAAGATTTTAGTTTCCTGATTTTTTCCCCTTCAGTGTCCAGCGTAAACATGGAGTGACCCATGTTGGATCACAGGCATACCTGGGAGCTCTTCGGTTGAAGCGACGCTTCTCTGGTTCTCCAGGTCACTGTAGGAAATCTCAGGGTCGTGGGAGCAGCGTTTAGGCAAACCCCACTCCAAGCCCATTTCCCTTCCTACCCCTTACAATTTAAATACATTTGGGGGCCCCATCTGCAACAACATTGGCCCCACTCACTCCCTTCAGCAAGCCTGTCCATTGATGCCAGCAGACTGCCCACCTGCGCCCCAAATTGGGAGAGCTCTGGGTAACTGGAGCCTGGATGTTCCCATGTATGATTATAAGGCCACAATAGATCACTGGTTTCTGGGCGTCTTCTACTGAGATATGCATCCCTTTCATTCCCTCCATGACCAATAATATGGGATGGCGGTATTCTTAGTCCCTACAGGCAGGATAAAGAGACTTACATTGGAATTGCAATACAGAAATATTTTAATATAATTAACATACTCAATGCATTGCTCATACATCGCCGATTAATGGGTCAGCATTCAAAAACTTGAAATCAGCCAAACCTTTCATAGACAATGAAATGATCAATGTTATATTTTCTCACGGAATCCATCATTTTTGCAAACATTTATCAACCGCATGCTCATCTGTATTCAGTGTACGGGAAGTGAATATAATATACCTTTTGTACAGTAGAAGACATGGCATTTATTGATCCCTGTTTTCCCAAGGGATGTAAAAAATGTGCACGACCCTCTGCATTTCAGACATTTATTCAGAGTGACTCTCCGTGTCTTTGACTTGCTTCTATTTTCATTAGATTTTCACTAAATACATTTCCAGATGTAGTTTGCTTCTAACATTCCCATTTGTGTCATTGAGTTATGCGTTTCTCTCTGCTTTCATATCTTCCCCTGATCATACTCATAAGCGTACGGTCTAAAGCTTCAGTAGTTTCCAATGTTTTTACATTACATCGCTTGTTGAAAGGATGATTGTATTTGGTTTTTTAAAGCTTTTACATGTAATTCGCCATTACCATACATTACCAGCATAGCACTATACATGATTTCATTTTACATCATCAGTTGACAATACACAAACCAGCATTTTTCTGTTTATGTTTTATTTAATATTCCAGCATCCACAATGCTTTGATTCACTGCTTTTTTACCCTTTTTTCTGAAATGAAATTTACCTTTCTTCCTCTGTGCCTGCCATGGCTCGTACAGATCCAACTCATTCCTTTGCTTCTGCATATATTGCAACATTCTTATTGCATTCCACAGGTCCTCCTGTAAACGTTACATGCAATATTTTTATAAACAGTTTTGGATCAGTTACAGAAACCACCATGGTAAGTGCAGCTATTGCTGCTGGCAAAGCCCATGCTAAATGAATGCTTTTCTCTAAACGCAATCTGTCATTTCTTTTTTTTTTTCTTCTCTATCTATTGTTTAATTTACAGGTCCTCCTGTAAATGTTACCTGCAACATATTTATCAACAGCTTTGGTTCAATAGCAGAAACTACAATGGTGAGTGGGATTGACCATTGATGCCATCCTGCGAAGGAGATGGACATGCTATCCGGGATTACTAATTCAACTAGAAGTCACCAAACAAAAAAAACAATGATAATGGCACATTAAATTAAAATGGTCTTACCATAAGGTTTATCACAGAATGATAATGGGTAACAGTAATCATTAGTATTTTTATTATTTTGGAAAATATATTTTCTAATACAAATAGAAAAAACAATTATTATTTTTGTGCTGGGATTGCACACTAAAATATATTTGCTTTAATACACTTTAAATACTAAGCATTCATAGTTGTAAGTATGTTTATTCATCCGATTATACTATTTTACTATTCATTCGCAAAATAAAAAAATATTCTTTAATAATTGTGATATTATAATATTATTTGCACAATAAAAATATATATTTAATTTCAACAGAACAATAAAAAAGCATGATAAAAGCATGTCAACGTCTTGGCAGGATGTCATTCAATTCGATTAATTGGACACGCTTAAAATGCTGCATTGTTTTCTACCTAGTCCTCTCATTGCATTTTACGTGGCACCCGAAAAAATGTACATGTGCACATTTCCAAACTTCATTGTTGCCTCTGGCACATGCACAATGAACCTCGATTTATCAAACAGTGTCATCTTATCTCCAGTGAAAAAATCAATCGGTCTTACCCTATTTATAAGCTTTTGAGGTTTGAAGGATGCACAATAAACCATCTTTTTTTGATGAATTTGAAGTTGTGAATGATAGGACAGAAGGATTTTTCACTTGCGATAAGTTTACACAGTTTGAAAAATGTTGGTTGAAATATTTGTTGTTTTCCTCGCTTTGCTTTGTTTATAAAATAATCTAAATATTTGGTGATGCTATTTGTTGATTTGTAAAATATTATGTATTAACTATGCTATATTGAAGAAAGGGAAATCTGTTGACACAATTCTCACATTAGTGTCTATAATGTTTTTGTTGGTCTCTGGTCAGTTCATTTATTTAAAATTTGAATACATTATTTGTCTACATTATTACAAATATTACATTATTATTACAAATACAAAATTCACTTTTAACATGTAACATAATCCGGATTTTTCTACCCTGAAACATATGATGGATTTAATTTTGTATATAAATATACAATCTGTGTACAGTCTTTGTATAATACACAGCTATACTAAAATGTTTGCATTATAGTAGGACCATTTTTAGTAAAATTGCTAGTATAAAATCATAGTTTACAGGATTCAGCGCTGTATAGGTTAGTGAGTCAAGCTGTCTGAATATGCCACAAAAGCTGTTTTCACATAAAAAAGCTATTTTTTTAATGATTCCCATTATAGTTTAACAATTCAGTATAGTTAAGACAGTTCTAAATATTAACATTTTGATCTGGGTTTTAGTGGCCTAAATGTGTCATTTGTCTTATATATAATTATATCAAACAGGCAGCTCTCCAGAGCTTTTACATAGATACCTTTTTGGATGGTCAATGAGTACCTGTGAGGTTTCTACAGAGTATTAACAACTTACTAGGCCGAGGAGGCAAAGTATCTGGACTGGGACACCAGTGTCCATGACAAAGCTTGTAGAAGTCATTGCTCTACGTGTGGCATTTTTGGACCAAGGTCATCGGTGTTTTTACACCAGCCCCAGAAACATCCCCAAGGTTCACCACAGGCTCACCAGTTTCTTTAGACCAAAATGGAGCAAACTGGTTTTGATTTACTAGCTTGGATAGTCACTGGATGCCAGCGTGCGTCTTCTGTCTGTGGTTGTGAGCTAGGAATGAATCTGATATTTTAGTATATGACAGGATGGACTGGCGACTATATGTATATGATAGCAATTAATTCTAGGCCCTCGCATATATTTTCTAAACATAACGTTGATTGTAGCATCTAAATAGTTGTTTACTCAGACCAGAGAACATAGTCAAAGTGACGCTTGTTGACATTGCATTGCGTGTGGCTCTTGATCCTTGCCTTTAAAGGTGCTTGATGAGCAGAGCCTCTGCTACATCGTGTAATGATGTTGTCTGCATGCAAAGTCTAACAGTTTTGCCAACACCAGGAATATAAGTCATCAAAGCGCTGCGTCTGATTACAGGTTCCTGTGTTCATTTCCTGCATGAAATACGGATCTGCGCAGGGTGACAGACAGTTCTAATTATACCGCTAATCTACCGCAGTAGGAGTAGGAAGATGAAACAACACTCAAGACACCACATATTGTGGAGGAAAATAGAATTGATGCAAATAGTTAAATATTCTAGATTCATCGTTTACCCTAATAATATTTCGAATTAACCAATATTGTCAAATCTAGGTAACATTATATATTGTTGCCTGTAATTAATGGTATAAAAATGTTAATTCTTCCCAAAATGGTTTGTCTTCAAGCCACCGAGAGATTGTCACTTACTTATAGGACATGTGCAGAATAGAAATTGAAAGACATAGGCAGTGTTATACGTAAAGAAAATATAAATAATAACGGAATACAACGTGAACTTGATATACGGTACGTAAAGTGTTTCATGACCAACTGGAAAGGTGGTCCAGGGGAAAATAATCTGAAAGCCCTGGCAGTTGTGTCAGATGGTGGCAAATTCTCCTTAGGTATCCTTCATACTGGACTATAGGATTTGTAGACTGAAATAAATTTAGGTAAATGTAGACCTATATGCTTCAGCTCTTTTAATTATTCTGAAAAATACATTACAAAACATGTTTTTAGAATAGAATAAACAGAATGTAATATTTTCTTTGAAGAAATCCATTATGGGGATATTGAAATAAGGTGCCAAAACCCCAATGTCTTAACATACAATGATACTTTTATCATTGTTTAAATGTTTGGAACATTATATGGACGTTTTGAACATTATACTGACGTGAACAAGATGAGGCAAAACAGAAATAGAAACAAAAGAAAAATATAGAGAATTAAAAATGTATGCAAGTATTTGGTTTAAAGGTCACAGATGTTGTTTTAACACAGGCTTTATACCCAGGGGTTGGAAGTGCCTGAGTCACTCTACCCAGAGGCAGCTGCACTGACCTATAGGGTATCACCAGTATTTGGCTGCTTTATGAATTTATTTTTAAATATATCACATCCGACTCAATAAAGGCCTGTAGCACGAAGAGTAAATTACAATATAATTTCATTATTATATTAAAAGATTATTTTCTAATAATTTCTTGTTATACTCCTGGACAATAAATGCAGACAGCTTCTTTTTGTCTTGTTTTCCTGTTCATACAATACTTCTTGATAATTACTGTTTCATAATTAAAGTGCCTTTTTATGTTTCAAGCCATCTGTCTGCACGTATGATGTTCCACATCAATGTGATAAGCTAAAGAATATTCCAGTGTTGTATCAAGTAGAATGCATTGCATGTCAATACATTATCCAGAGCTCAACACAAGGATTACTTTGGCGCACTAGAACCCTACCTCCCAGTATCACATTGAGCAACCATTGCCTTGGACTGCTTCTGTTTGGGGATATGTCTTTGCCTAAACTAGATCAACCATATGTGTGGGTTTTTTTGTTTTTAAAGCTGTATCACAAATTTGGTTGAACTAAACGGTTATGCATGCATGTGCATGTTCTGAAATACTCTATTATGCTAGAGATAGGTAAATAGATATATAGATAGAGAAACAAACAGGCTGATCTAATTCATATATAAATATATAAGAACACCATCACAAATCAGCCCCGGTGTTAATAGAGGGCCCCTATCACCTCCATCTATGTTTTCTTTCCTCCCCTTGGCCCAACCATGCATTTAGAAAAAAAAAGACAATCCCCTTATCTCCCAGGGTCCCTCATGTTGAAAAAAAAAACTCATCCACCCCTTTCTTCAATACCCCTTGAGAAAAAACTCACCCCTCCTACCTCCAAGCTACCTTGTTAGACAAATCCAGCTCCTCTAGGCCCCTCATGTTTGGAATCTCAAATGGTCATGTGTATCGGAAATCTCTGAGTTTGACCTGGACTCTGTGGGTGAAGCCTTACTCTACTGGGTCAGAGTCCTTCTTCCTCTAGACAGGGGAGCAGCCTTTTACCATGTCCACTAGCCTACCTCTACGTGTGGCTATCCATGCCCCTACATTCATCTAGCTCAGGGATCCCCAAACTCGGCCCTCCAGCTGCTGCAGGACTACATCTCCCATAATGCTCCTTCAGCTAAGGGGCTGGCTGAGGAGTATGGGAGATGTAGTCCTGCAGCAGCTGGAGGGCCGAGTTTGGAGATCCCTGATCTAGCTCTTCCCCTTTCATGAAGCTCAGGGTAACCCTCAGATGTTCTATGATGCTGGCGACAAGGTATTATTACGCCAGGTAGTGGTGCGTAGGGTGGCACACCGTTGTAGGGCTGTCATGGGAATTATGTGAGAATATTACAGACTGCAGGACTGTATAAATGCTTTACACCTTACAATCTCAGCCTTACAATCAATCCCATACTTCCGTGAAACCCATTGTAGCCCTATAGCAGCCTTATATATATAATCATCCTGTTAATGGATTAATAACATTAAATCAGCAATCCATATGGACACAGTGATGATTTGGAACACACACACGAACAATGAGGAATCCTCTGTCTGTAGAGCTCCCTGAAGCCTGCGTTTGCTGTGCGTAAAAATAAGGGTACACTGATTTGATTAAACTGTTTTGGCATTACTAGGATAACACAGTCTATTTATCTCTGATCCGCATACCATGTGGCATATGGAAGGCATTTAAAAACTCATCGACTCATTGCAACGCCATTGTTCCCAAAACTGCAGTGCATAATTTGTTTGAATAAATGATGGCTGTTTGTTGTTGCATTGCTGAAATCAAACCTCTTACAGTATGTCATATTATAAAGCAGAAAAAAATGGGTCTTTTTAGGATCAGCTAAAATAAGGAATAAGGAGTCCATGCCTTGATGGGTCAGGGCTGTTTTAGTGGCATAAAAGGGGCCTACACCATATTAGACAGATGCTCATAATCCTATGGCTAATTGGTGTATATTTTTGAGTTGATTTTACTAAGAAAAGAAAAGGAGAAAAAGTTGTCCTTTCTGAGAAGCAATTGATATTTTTAGAGAATATGAGCATCTCAAAGCTTATCGATAACATAATAACCTAAAAAAAAGTCACAGTAATCATCCGCTCTGGGCATTATTTGTAAAGGTACCAGCTGGTCACAGTGGAATACCTTGGATATTTTCCAAACTTCCATTGGTCTATTTTGACTTCAACTCGCAAAGTCTATTTTCACATGGGATGGTGACAAAGTCACTTAAAAAAAATTGACAATGCCTGCAAGTATCTCACATTTGGTGAAAATGTGCTACAAATTCAGATCTGGTATATTTCCCAAAGCCTAAGTTCTAAACCAGTTAGGTGTGTGTTCACCTCAGTAGGAGCAGCTCACAAACACTGACTCCCCCTTGGGTTTCAGTGCCAAGAAGTCCCATATTTTTGTGAAAAGGGACTTAGCGTCCCAGCGATGTTTTGCACACCATTTTGTACATAGTGTAGTAAGTCCACTAATCATCATTTCACTAGAGGAACGGAACCTTTGAAGGCCAATTTCACTATTCCTCTGCTCTCTTTTGTGGACCTTTGTCTTAAAGTTCTATTATGTGATGTTATACCTCAGCTCCAGTCACTACTGTTGAGTATTGGTAAGTGTCATCAGAGCAATATATTTCACTTCTCCCCATCAGTAAGCCACCAAGAGTCGGAATGCAGGGAGTGCGGAGCTGCTGAGCCCAGTGTGACTTTCATCCCGGTTGCATATGCATTTACTGGAACCCCCCCTAATGCCACTATGTGTCCCCTGACGTGAGACAAACCATGTACTGAATGCATTTCTGCAATTCCAATCTGTGGAACAAGTAGAATCAACCTCTGGTACCCTACCTTCTGTGAGGGGCAACATACAGTATATTTGCTTATATATTGCCGTGCTGCTGAAAATTCTCCAATATTTACCTACTCTTCTTTTTCAATTTATGCTACACCATAGCACAGTTTTTCTACCTACCCGCTAAGTTTCAGAAATTAGTATTTCTGCCCTAAAATACTGTAATGAGTATGTATTTACATGTCATGAAAGCTACACTTTAATACAAGGGATCCATTATAGCAAAATACTGCATTAGCTACAATTTTCTGCACTCTTCCATAACAATACCTTTTATTGTATGGATGTGCCCAAGCCAGGAAGATTAAAACTGTGGGAAGTCTAGCACAAAATGGACTCCCCGCTGTCAAAGATTACGCCTTTGTGAGTGGTGGCACGGATTATATTATGGGGGTAGTGAAGGGTGTTTCCATTACTCTTGGCAAGGTACATTTGACTGCCTCTGTGACAGTGTAGTATGGAGCTTATTTAGTTGCACCAGCAGTGTAAGAAGTGCATTAACTACTTTGGGCTTTACACATTAAGGTGAAACAAACTGGAACCTGTTTTAAATCTAACTATATGGACAATATTACAAAAATACAGACTTTAAAACTGAATTATCAAGCACAAGTACCAAATAAAGAACACACGTGCTTGGTATTTAACCATCGTAGTGAAAGAGTTGTGATCAAAATGTTTCTTACCTCTCAGGTGATCAAAGCTTCAAGTTGAACTACTTGAAAATTGGCCCTTAATTATTATTTCTATACTAGAATTTGTTTATTGGACTATAATTTTATTGCCCTGTCTGTAGGTGTAAAGCAGGGTTATCATCATGCCACGACTCTTACATTGGTATTTAGAACACTTGAACTGGCCAAGGAAGTCTACTGGAAGGGCCAGATTTCCCAAGAAGTAGAGTAGTCACTTGTGTGTGGTTAAAAGCGATGCCATGCTTCCCCGCTTCCCCTCTTCCCCAGGTCTGCCCTACATTGTCCGTCATTGCCAGTGTTTATAAAGATTAGGGAATTATCTGTATTTTAAGGCTGACCCTATGTGTTCTTCAACAATTTGCAGAACATCCTGACAGCAAAACAATTTCATGTGATACAGCTTTAAAGGACATTATAAACTGTAATGGTTTGTTAACTGCATTCATATACTTTTCATAGGACTACAGAGTGAACATATTTTTAAGGCAGCAATGGAACGCCCCTCGACTTTCTTATAGCGAATACCCTGATGATTCTTTGGATTTGGATCCTTCTATGTTAGACTCTATTTGGAAGCCTGATTTATTCTTTGCTAACGAAAAGGGTGCAAACTTTCATGACGTCACAACGGACAACAAGCTATTGCGAATTTTCAAAAATGGGAACGTGTTGTACAGTATTAGGTAAGGGATTTTTTTTTATTACATGGTTATATGTCATATTTTTTTTAAATGATTTCTAAATAAATCTAAACCTGTTGTCAAGAAGCCATGGGGCTTTATTGGTTACCCAGCAGTTACAGGATGGACTATCTATTTAATCGTATTAATCGGTTGAAATAAGTAAACTCTTATTCTAGTGCAGCTTGATTTGAGTACCGTAAATTGAGTTAGCTGGAATGGCTAACCCAACATACTCACCCTGCAAGGACCTGTCTAGGGTGGTACCAACGCAAAGTTATAAACATTTCCAGGTAAAGGGTTAAAATCTAGAACAGTGACCATGGAAACCGGTGGAATGTTCATGCTTTTCAAAGAGACTGCAAACTGCGTTGGTTGCTACGTATCCAGTAAAGCTTAATGTTCCCTCGTCAGCTTCTGTGGAGCTAGCCAGAACTCTTGCCACTCTCCCGGGGAGAAAGCTTCTTCAGGATGCTCTGGTCAATCACACGAAAAGCTTTTTTGGTTAGATAATCTTGCTTCATACTTTATATTTAATATATTTGCTTTAAGGATATCTCCCTTTATAAATGATACTAAAATAGCAAAATGTCTGTGTTTTTTTTAATTGTGCAATTTAACCTTTTGGTAATATGGGGGGGGTCCTCCCAACCAGGAGGACCGGATTCCCTGTCCGACTAAAGATTTGTGTTGAGTGCCCTGTGCCGGGGGCTTGTGGGAGATTAATGGAGTGCAGCTCACCAATAAACCCACCCAATGACTTTCCCACTATCCATTTCCCAGCCCACCTACGCAATCTTAACAACATTTTTAGATTATTTTGTTGCAGCAAATATTTTTGGGTGTAGATAACATGTGATATAAAAATGTCATTGTACAGCCTGTCAGTGGGGGAGGGGAGTGCTCTTTCCCTTGCAGCTGGGTTAGAAACACACAACCGTTTGGTGAGGGTGTATTTTCACCCAAACCAGGGCTCTCTCTTCTACCAGCTGTCCTTTCGGAGTATCAGGATATGATGTCATTTGTCAGTTTTCCCCTTCTTAAGGTAATACAGGTTTTGAGTAAGGTTACTGTGGAGGCTGTGCTGTCTAGGCACAGACCTTCATAGTGTAAAAGACCTTTTACAAGAGAAGTATCAGATCTCCCAAGCCACTCCATGGAACAGCAGCGCATGGGAGGCTGAAACGCCTAATTAGCTATGTCGCCCGTTTATGAGGCTGCTGCCTTCTTGAGACCTGCTGTTCTGGGCTTCGAATTAGTTTGCCTAGGCCATACTGTGCATCTCTGTTTAAATACCACTCTTACCCTGTTTGCATTCTGGAGTTTAAAGCGTTAATTGGAGTATCAGTAAATTGTTCCCTACTACCATGTAATTCCAATAATACGGTCGCAAGAGAAAGACTTTAAAGACGTTTCCCACAGTAATTGTTTTCCATTATACATTTTAAGATGATGCGGTATTAAGAAGTGTTACACATTTGTTGACATTTTTGTTTTCCTATTTAAGTGAATAACACATCAGTAACTATTGTACCGTGACTAATGCCTGACAGCTCACTGCTGTACGAAGAAATGCAGCTGTGAACTCCGTTTTGCATAAGTTTTCAGAATTTTTGTCTTGGGCAAACGTCAAGAACATTATCCAGTTCATTTCACAACGGCACCCAACTACATAATGTTTTCAGCAAAATGGTATTTGATGTCACTTAAACAAGTAATACCTTTCTATCCTTTGACAAGCTATGTCCTTCTATTTAAGAAAGGTCTTCTTAGAGGTAAATTGGCATTAAAACAAATTTCTCCCCTGTCCATGGTTTTTTTGTCAAAGACCTTTTAAAGTTTCTCAGTTCTTAGAGCAGCTAAGAATGCTTGTTTTATTATGATTATTAAAATCTGGCATCACATGGCAAGGAGCGTCTCTTATTCCATGAAAGTATCTGGAGGGCATTAAAGGTTCTTCTTCACAAAGTATTGACTGGCTACTTTAAGCGAGCATTTTTAGTTTACATGGCATAAACTTGACGCAGTTCCCATGAATTTCCATGCTACAACTTAAAAAGCCACTTGAATGTTGAACTCTGTACCATGTAGGCGCAGATTGCCGGCGTCCTCTTGGACACCAGGTGGACTGACCTTTTCCTTCATGTATACACTCTGGCCATTGATCACAAAACCTTGTATCGTACCGGTGTCTTATGGGAATAATTACACTTTATCCAGGAAGGAAAATAAGAGTTGTTATTTTGAGAAGCACAAACAAAACCTCTTTGCTGACATATAAATGATGGAAACACTTGCTTGGTCTATTTTTTACCACCTAATCAAGATGCCATTGAAATGCTAATCAATTCAGTGTGGTTTAATTAGCTCAATCAAAAGTATCTGAGTGGGAGTGGTTGAGGATCTCTTTTCGGTTTGATTTGTCTAAACACAAGCCTTTTTATTTTAGAATGTAAAACGGTTCCTAGGTTGACTCTTCAATGCCAGCAGTGTATCTTATGCTTGATAAAAACTAACATAAACATCAGACTGGTAATCACCACTATAGAAGAATTACGGTATATACCTCTTTCTAGTATGGATACATCCACGGAATCAGGCCGTGGTGTCAATTTCTTCCAGGAACATCTTGGGATATGAAACAGAAACCTCAGTGGAAGCATCAATTTCTGACAACGAAATCTTTAATCCAAAGAGTCTTTGGCTTCTAAATGATATCTAAATTTCTCCGGTTCTGCCTTTTGTTTCTTTTAAGATTCAAAATATTTTATTACCGTAGATCTCACGTTATCACTACAGAATTACTTATGTTACGTATATAAAGTGTTACCAATATTGGTTTCCAATTAAGTTTGAAGTCTTTGTCACATATACAGTATATACAAAAAAAGTAGAAACATGAACGTGATTTATGCTTTTTTCTTATCTGCTATCTTTCTTCTACAGGCTAACATTAACTTTGTCATGCCCAATGGACTTAAAGAACTTTCCTATGGATGTACAAACATGTGCAATGCAGCTTGAGAGTTGTAAGTATTTATTATTTTGTGAGTTTGTCCTAGAACCATGATCCATATATTTTTTTGGTTGAAAAAAAGCACTGGATATGTAATGCAAATGTAAAGTTCAATGAAATCAGAATGTTTAATGAGGGGGGGGGAGAGGGAAAGAGGGTGAGATAAAATACATAAAATTGTATAGAAGCATGTTTTATAAGATCTATGAGTATTTATGCTGTTAGTAAATGACTGCATAACCATATTTCATTTGGAGAGGGGGAGAAAGAGGTAGAAAGAAGGGCGGGTAGAGAGAGTGAGAGAGGGAGAAAGAGGTAGATTGGGAGAAAGATTGGGAGATTGTATAGAAACATGTTTTTATTAATGATTGCATATTTATAACCATATTTCATTTGGAGATTGGCAGATAAAATGAATTTTGCCTCAACTGTCCGAGTCACAGAAAGTTTAAGCTCTTGCTATATAAGGGTTATACCTTTTTCTTGCAAAAAAGTATTTGTGATTTTTCTGATGGTATTTTTTGACAGAGAGCAAGATCTTCAGCTTTCCATGATTCGGAAAATAGAAGCGCAGAAGATGTTTTATCTGTTAAGCACCTAAAGCAATAAGTTTAAGAACCATATTCCATATCCATGGAGAGTTCAGAGAAAGGGTACTAAGATGGTAAATGGGTTGCAGGGTAAAAATTATCATAAAAGGCCAGGGGATCTCGCAGAGGAGAGAAGAGAGAGGGGGGACGTGATGGGAACATTTAAATACATAAAATGATTTAACAACTACAGGAGGAAAGATTATTTCAAAGGAAGATACATGTTAGAACAAGAGGTCATCGAAAGCTAAGAGGGTGGTAGATAAGTGGAACCGCCTCCCAGCAGTAAGAGAATTTATACACCCGTGGCATAGGCATATGTTATCTTGAATCTAAGACTAGGCCAAGGACTGATTAAATGTTACGGTATTATAATTAAATAGACACCCAGCTATATCATATCATATGCTACGTGCATACAGCAGAAGTTGGCAGTAGGCTGCAGCTCCAGAGCTGCAGAGTTTTCACCATTTTTTATGGGTGAAGAATGCATATTTAAGTGTTTTCTACATACATTCTCCATTGCTGGGACTGTATGGGACATTGATTCTTACACTTTTTATTATACCACTAAATGCAGTGTGGCCTTTTGAGTATTTTACGGTCCATTAAATGTTCAGCGTAAGCGTGCTGTCTAAACAATAATGCCATTGCACGAAAACTAGAAGAATGTGTGATAAGTGAACAGTAATTTGTGCTTTTTATTAACATTTGGCAGATGCTTTTTGAGGGGAAACCGGCTGTTTACGCTCAAATTTCATCTTTTCTAACGTTGCATGTTCAGGGAATGCAAAAATAGATTTTTTATGTTCATTTTTTTCTGTCTGCTATATGCAAATCTTCACGATATGCAAATTATTTATGCAGATTACACACATTTCCAAAATTATGTATTTATCAGCAAATCATCATTAAATTACACGATTGCAGATTATAAACAGGAACGTCGTGTAAACCTCAATCAGTAAAAAAAAACAACCCCAAACCCTTCTTTATTTATGTCATTTGTGCACATTCCTGCTCTGATAATAAGCAGAAACAAATTAGATTAGGCTTAATTAATTCATTTAAATAGCCAGAAATGCACTGTATCATATTCCTTGACACTTTTTATCTATACTGATTTAGGCGATTAAATAACTACGACCGTGTAAAAAAAATTGCTCTGCAGCTTGTTTTATTTAACCCGTTGATTACTGCCCTTTATTTACCTATCTATGCCAAACCAAAGAATGAAAGCCAGATATTTTCCTGAAAATTCCTAGCTATGTATCCATTGTATGTGGTTTTACATATGTGTAGATTTCATGTGAAACCCACACATTTGACGGGATTTAATATTTAATATAGGCATACCTGGAAACTTGTGGGCTCTGGCTACATGGAGCCTACCCTGGCGGTCCCGCTGACGTCGGGGGGCATTCCAGCGGCCGTCATTTTAACGGGGAAATGGGCAGGTAGAGGGGTGTGTCAGGACCCCACGACCCTGAGAAGTCCAATACCTGCGTTCCCAGGTATGAATAAAGGGCAGACACAGCTATGATGGATGTTATATACCATATAATTCATCCATTAAATATTCCTTCTTCAAATGAAGTGATCCTTTTGCACATCTCTTGTGGGTTGCACATCCAATGACCCTTATTATTATTATTATTATTATCTTTTATTTATAAAGGCCCAGGGTGAGGATTAATCCAAAAATAATTCAAGTGGCCTTTTTATGGCATATATAATTATATTATGTATAATTGTCCTTTATGCCTTTTTATTGAGTTTGACAGGTGGGGTGATATCTGTTACATCACAACCCTGATTCCTTCATGCAAACAGGGATTGGACAATTGTTCTTATGATGATAACAACCTGACCTAATAATATATCAACTATATCAAAATGCAGTGATATTTATTTACTTAAACCACCAGTAATGGGATGGGGGCAAGGGGGAGGCATGTGCTGGGGTCTGTGCCTCCCATATTATTATTATTACGCATCGCTTCATACAATAGCATAGGGTAATTGTATGTGTTCTGTCCTCACCCGGCGTTCCGACTGGGGACTAGTGACTGGTAACAGACTGAAAACCAGTAAAAAAATGCTAAGCTATATTCTGTTCTCGGGGGTTTTGCTGTCCATGGAATCTTGTACAGATTACTCTAAATTGTGTTTTATTGAAAATTAGTATACAAAATGTGTGTAAAATAAATATCCCATGCTTTTTAGCCACTGTGATTGTTGGAAGTGTAATAAGTATAGTAAGAGCTCTTCCCATTCCAAATACAGCTGTGATGTCTTGTTCACTATTAGACAAGACATCTATGTGCCTCCAATTTACAACGTAATGAACTGTTTTTGTGTTTACTCTAGTTGGATACACAATGAATGACCTTATATTTGAATGGCTGAGTAATAGTCCAGTGCAAGTAGCTGATGGTTTAACGTTGCCGCAGTTTATCCTGAAAGAAGAAAATGAGCTTGGATACTGTACCAAACACTACAATACAGGTAACTTCTTTTAACCGTTTAGCTATACTGGTGATAGCCAACTATCATCAAGTTGGTATGAATGAAGGAGTTTGTTTAATACATTCAGACATAAATAGAAGAGAAGTCGATCACATTGTAAAACAGAAATCGGGGTCAGATTAAAAGCTCGTTAACGTTTCAAAATAATTTTATGATAGAAGGCAAAAGTTTTTTTTAAATATTTTGAGAAAATTAAGCAGATCTTACAAAATCTTTTCCACAGCGGTCAGCTCATCAGTGCGTAGACTGTGTGGAAATATATAGATGATGTTGATGCATTCTCCAGCCAACTAGCTGAATGAGAAATCTTTTCTCACTACTCCCGCAGTGGGAGATGCTTGTTGTCATCAGCAGAGGGAGATAGCTAAGATTAGTTGCTCATTCCAACCTCTGCAACCTTTATTGCTATATAGAATTAGATCATTGGGTGGCTCTTTAAATTCATGGCATCATTCACCACAGTTATAGAAGATGGCCAAAAGTCCTTCAGAATTGCAATCAGAATCCATGTTACATGTTCAGTTGTTTGTGGAACTGCAGCATTCAAATAATGAAAACGTGCTGCACATGTATAATAATATTGTCCACATCTTGGGAAATGATGTTCCTCTGGAAAGTGAAGGATGCTCTCAACAGATGAAGCGTTAATTGTGCTCACTTGCATGTTAATCAGATAAACATGGGAAGTGGAGCTGTACTTTTACATGGGTTTTTTTACATGTAAGTTGCATGCAGTAAAATGTATTGGAGCCCATGTAAATTGAAGCAGCCAGTCAATGGAAACAAAGTGCTCCCATTGAAATTAACAAGACCACTTTCCATGCATGTGTATGGGGGTCGCAGTAGATCGCTGCTTGGAGTGTTCACTGAGCTAGCGCTGGAGCTGACTGCCAGTAAATATATCAGGGGCAAGGATAAGTCCATCTCCTGCACAGAAAATAACCGAGGGGATAAGGCAAATGCATATGGTGGGATTCTGCAGACCCAAGTAGGTGTAAGGAGACCTCTCAGCCAACAGGCATTGAAGTGCATATTATGGCTAGAGTGTCCCTTTATTTTACTTCTGAATGCCGATGGCTAGCATGTCCGTTCTGCACTAACAATGTCCACTAGCAGCACTCACGGAAAGAGCACTGGAAAATTAAAACCTAATGGATACTGCTTTTTCTTTAATTCTTAATAACATATAAATAACATATAAAACAAACCCACTCACATGTATATGCAGTCTCAGTCTTAAATGTACCACTACTTCTTGCATGTCTTTTCCAAGTGCCTCCATAATAAGTCAGAAATGAAGCTATCACTCCTTGGAAATTAAAGTCTCGGGACATTTCCCAAAGCATTTGTGTGACGGATGGCGATACGCTGAGATTTGCTCCGAGAGGATCCAATGAATGCTTATACAGCCTCTTGAATATTTCCAAATGAAGATGCTCTAACCAGAGCCATGATTTCGGAGATAAGCAATCCTACTCGCATCAGCGTGTGATTGCATTCATCCTCATAATGAAACGTGACAGATTCAGCCATATGTGTCATGCTTGCATCTGTCACTGTTACAGGAAAAACGTCTTATGAAATTAAAGTATACGGAGGTCATATTCTGTTTCGAAAGTGCATTCGTAGTTTAAAAACTTAGTATGAAGAGAGAACCTAGCACATGTTATTATTATTTATGAATCTGCTAGAATCACTTCCCATATCTTTTAAAGGTGCTGTTCAATTTTTTTACTCTGACAATGAAAAACACAAACACTAAAGAAGGTTTTTTTTCAGTTTCTATGAGAGCAGCCTATCGGTGCCAGCTGTTGTGTCACATGACAATGAAATGTTCCCAGTAAAATATATGAATGAGTAAAATAATGACTTTATTCAATAATTATTTGTGGAAAGGGTTTGGTTATTTAGCAGTACTAAGAATAATGTTTTGCCAAATACTTGCTGTATTTAAGCTGGTTATACTGGGAGTGGTTCTTTAAATGGACAGTAAATGTAAAAAAATCCGACATAAACACAAATGGTGTTGGGAAGGACGAGGAAGAACAAGATAGATACTGCTCCTGGCCTCTCGAACGGCATCTCAAGTCCTGAGGTAGAACGCATTAGGAAGCTTCTGCGTTTGGTGAGATATGAAGTTAAATTACAATTAAGGACGAGTGCAAATATTAAAATGTATGTTGAAATTCAGGGAATGCAATCGCCACGGGTGAAGATTCAGTTCCAGATCTGGATAGGACCATAAATAAGATCTGTCCTCCCCCAGTCCTTCCAAAAACACCCAGGCTTGAGTAGTCGAGAAAAAATCCGTATACCTGTAAACATAGTCAGTCTTTTCAAGTTGGTTATGTCAAAACATTTTGTAAAATATTTCTCTTTAATGCATTGAATCATCATACGACGATACCACTTCTCTAATATGCCTATTTAATACAAACACCTTATAATGGCTGTTGTGATTTTAGGAAAATTTACATGCATTGAAGTTAAGTTTCACTTGGAACGTCAGATGGGCTACTATTTGATACAGATGTACATCCCCAGCTTGCTGATTGTCATCTTGTCTTGGGTGTCATTTTGGATCAACATGGATGCTGCTCCGGCCAGAGTTGCTCTGGGGATCACTACTGTCCTGACAATGACAACTCAGAGCTCCGGCTCTAGAGCTTCCCTTCCAAAGGTAAGAGTCTTCACATAAAGCTTGAAATGGATATCAAATAGTGGCCGCCATTTTCAAAAAGTCAATAGAGCTCCATATTTTCTTACATCAAACTTGCAACCTGCCTTATATTACTATAAGAAAAATACATCGAGAGAATAAAGCAAGTGATCATAAAGTGATGTACCTTACTTCGTCTCCGTGTTGGCACCTTTACACCATTAATAAAACAGAGTGCACTGTTGGTATCACTTAAAATCCATTATTACGTGCACAAAGAGACAAGGGGCATTTAAGCGAGGGCGTTAATATGTCTGTATAATATTTTTGATGATATGTACCTATAAATATTTGACATTTAATAAAAATATACAAACAGATTGGGGCTCCAACTCACTAAAGAGGGCGTACCCTATGGATTGTGGAAGGACATCCCATGTGAGCGTCTTTTGTAGAAGGCATAGATCTCTTCATCTTGCCTTTAAAGTATTCACTATGTGGGTTCAGATTAGCCCTTCTTGCGGAAAAAGATCACAGTGATTGGTTCTTCATAACGCATAATAAAGTTAAAATGTAGAACTCTTTTGCAAACTCACTATTCGTTGACTACACCCATTTTAGAGATTTAGCTTTGCTTCTTTTATATTTCTGCCGTATAAAATATATAAGACAAGCCTAACCAAGCCTCCGGACAGAATAAATCCCAAATTTCAAATAATTGGTACGCCTGGAACTACATTGCTGTATTTATGTCCTGCATAGAATACCAAATTGGTCCAACTCAGACTTGGACACATTGATCACTAACTCGTTCAGCTATGATTATTATAGAATAAAATTTACAGGTAACTGGGAAAATCAACACAATTTACTATACATTTATTTATGGATACTTAATCAAAGACTAGATATGTGTGTTTCTAGTTCTACCACTACCAATATAATTAGACATTAGGCAGGGATGACGAGGTTGTACTTTCTAATGTGGGGTTCATAATGGTTACTTTCACAAGTCCATGGCTGCGGAAAATATTTTTATTCCAGCCTAGAGGTTTTTCACTTTGATTCTCCTTCTCCAGGGTGAACAATGCTAACGTTAAAAAAATCATTGTCTTTTTACCTCTGAGCAGTCGAATCTATCTATTTTTGAACGTGCTATGATTTGATAATAATAGTATATGCTTGACGGATAATGACCCAGGGACAAATATAATGTATCAAAAGCTCATCTATACAGAAGTACAAATTACACATTGTTGCAAAAAAACAAGACAACTGCAGAATGAATACTTGATTTTTTAAATACCGTATATTTTAACATTACCAATCAATATGAAGGTAATAAAAAGTTTTTTTTCTAAATATATACCGACATGCCTGGGAACTTCCCTGGGACAGGGCTAGCTGCACGTAGGGAAAGAAAGTATAAATAATGGCTTAATTCCAATGTGAAGAAAGTTTTCTTATAATTCTTTACATAGATAACAGGATTGGCAGCCTGGAAGTGCATTTGCTGTTAATTTCCATTATAATTTATGTAACTGTTTCATTGATGTGACAAGTGAGTTAAATTGCATGTTCACAGAACGCCTAATACTCCTAATACATGTGGTCAAAAAATACTAATGGATCGGCTGTGTTCCAGTTCCATTTGAGTGTAGCTTTAATCCAATAAATATTCAATTCATTCAAAGCTGTGCCAGATGTGAAACATGTTAAGGCTTCAAGGAATGCTCTTCAATACAGATTATAATGAACAAAGCTTCTCTGTAGATGGGGACACTTAATACAAAGACATATAAAAGGGCTATGTTTATTTTAAAGTTCTTTCACTTGGATTGGTCATCATTGAAAAATGTAGATTTTTATTAAATGTGGCATTCATTGAAATTTGCAGTTTGGCTTATTGGTTGATACTTTCTTTTTTTTTTGGCAGTGAATTTTAGAAATGTAGAATTAAGATAGTAGATACTGTAGGACTCAAGTAGTAGGACTCAAACTTTAAATGGTCCTTGGTCTTTTCTTATGTGCAGGGTAGTTGTGTGCCTATCTCATGCATGTTTAAATTCACTCACTGTATTACCCTCAATCACTTCTGCTGGGAGGCTGATCCAAGTATCAAATACCTCAGTATAATTTGCTTTATATAATATAATTATAAATCCATGATAGAAAATTCCATGATAGCAGTCTTCTACTTAGGCAGCATGGTTGGTATTTAAACTGGAATGCATCTGGGACAAGGGGTAAAATGTGACCACTCTACACTTTTTTATATGAATATTTCTGAGATGTTGGCTGGCCTTACATGTCTCTCTAAGTCATGTGACTTGGCGTAAAAACTGCAATGTTATGACTTCACATTACATCAAAGAGCCGTGGCTACTTCACTGTAGTGGACGTAGTCTTTTTTATTTCCCTTTCTTTTTCTGAGTTGTGGCAAAGCTGGAATGATTTGATCCAAGCCCAGTGGTTAGCCATTCAAGGGTTTAAACAGTTTCACCATTAAAAAGAGTCTTCTACCTCGGAGCTATTTGTCCTCTTTCTATTTTAAGCACTGTAGTTTGATAAGAATAGTACATACTTGACAGACAGTGACCCAGGAGCTAAAGAATAATGTGTGCATTAAAAGCTCATCCTTACGAAAGAATGAAGAGAATATTACTGTCACGTGTGAACGTACGGAAAAAATAGAAAAAGGAAATCTGACACGATTTTAAGCTATTTCTATATTTTACTAAAGCCTGTTGGCATAGAAATTAGTTGGATGAATATTGGTCTCTGATTTGCTCCCTTTTACTACCTTTCTAGTTTTATCTGGTGGTGCATGGCCTGACTTTAGACAATCAACATTTATTTTTTAATCATAATTTCTTCATACTAGTAATTCTAGATCGTAGGTTACAGTTTTCTTAAAAACCCATTAAGAACAAAGGCTAAAACGCATATTTATAATAGCATTTTTGCTATGTCTTTTCTAATCTGTAATTTCCCTCTCCCTCATTTAGTGTGTCATATCTTCCAATTGCCCCTCTTTTGGATTGAAATTAAATTATGTTTGTGCCTTTGGATTTTAGAAAGCGTAACTGTTTTGGAGTTTCAAAGTCTACCTCAAGGAACTTGATACTTGCAATTCCACATACAGACACCAGTGTGTCAACAAATACATCTATTCACTAAAAATGTGACTGCTCCGTTGAGTTAAGAGTTAACTCCGCTGACCATATTCAACTGAGGTTGCTTGCTTTCTCACATGATCTTCTTTGTGAAACAGCATGCAGATTCATCAGTATGCAGGTTGTTTGTGAGGGCATGCGACTTTTGATTTTGCTAGATTCAGGTGAGAGTGTGCTAGTTTGATGAGAACTTGCATGCCCTTACCTGAAACTTGCAAGCATTTTGAACCCCCGATCCACAAATCAAATTAATACATATTAAAAAATAATCAGGGGTCACCAGGGCCCCCTATCAACCAAGGGTGGGACAAAGAATAACCCCCCCCCCTTGTTCCATGCTGTGCGTGGTTGAGCTGGGTCAATAAAATTAACCTAGAGGCCCTATATAGCCCTCCATTCCCTGTAACCACCATGTATGAAGTAGGAGGGGACAGTGCTAGGAGATACATAACCTAAAACACCAATATAAATAACACACGGACACCAGATTGGATGTAAACAGGCCACAGCAATTTATTGCACAATTTAACAATGCATCCAAAACCGTCCTTGCCAGCCATGCACCAGAAAAACTTCCCCGGGTTCTCACCTCCCCCCTCGTCCAACAGAATTAACATAACTCCAACAAATCAAGTGCTAACCACCAGCCGTCCATAAAGCTCGGTGGGCACGTCCACTTAATAACCAACCTTAACACATGAGAGGTTCGGGGAGGGATTGAGACCCAACTCGACTTCCGTACCAAACGCTTCCTTTTGCTCCACTTATAATTTCCGACTGGCAAGGACATGACAACCGCCACTAGCCACGCTGATTAACCCCTTAAGTCAGCGGGGCGGACCCCCCACCAAGGCCATGGCCAAATTGAATATGTCCAATCCGTTCTCGTTCAAATGAACGCCGTCACTACGAAACAAGTTAGAAGCCTCACGTTCAAAAACCCTATGACGGACCGGGATACCCTTTAAACTAGTAACAAAACGAGACACTCGCTTATTTAACTTAACTCGCGAGCGCTCAAGAGCCCGCTGATCGTGAGCCCTGTGCCAAACATTCCGCGAAACAACCTCTGACCATATAATCCGAACGTCAGGAAATAAAAGCCGAGCTTGAGCTAAATCACGCATAACGAGTTCCCCCAACTGAAAAACCGGAACTAGACCCAGATCGTTTCCGCCCAGATGGATCACGAGCACCGACGGAGAGCCCAGCAGCCTGGATAACTTCACCAACTCCGGTAGAAGCCGAGCCCAGCGCATGCCCCGGAAGCCGAACCACCTAACCTCCGCTTCATGAGATGCCAAACCCAGACTCTCCCCTCCTGGACAAACCGCTGCACGCCTTCTGGCCCAAAATATGTAGGAGTGGCCAATGAGCCACACCTGAGGGGGAAGCATACCTGAGGAAAAAACCAGAACATTTAAACTAAGGACTCCAGTCGGACATAAGACCGAAAATGATGAGAGCACCATCTACCAATGCGACGAACCGCCGAATCCGACAAACCCACCCTAGTGGCCTCAGTAGCCGCCCCGATACGGAAAGAATGGCCGCCATAGCAGAAACTTGGAAATCCCAAAAATACCAACGCTTTACGAAATACCTGGATAAACTGGAAATGAGACAGAAAAGAGCAATCCTGATGGAGGAGAAGAGGACCCAGAATGCCCAGACGAATTAAGCTATAATTCCGAAAAGCCAAACAGGGGCAGATCACCGAACCAATCGATCTTGATTCCCAAGAAACTCAGACATGTGGTTGGGCCCACAGTTTTTTCCTGAGCCAAGGGAACGCCAAAACGCTGCATAACGTCCTGCACTGAAGCCAACAACCGGGCACATGCCGGCGAATCACGCGGCCCAATGCATAGAAAGTTGTCGAGGATGGAAGAAATCCCAGACTCCGTCCGTACCACTCACTCCAAGAATGTACTGAAACATTCAAAATAGAAACATGAGATTGAGCATCCCATAGGGAGGCTCAAATCCACGAAAAATTGCCCGTCAAACTGACACCCGAGGAGGTGATGGCAGTCCGGGTGCACTGGCAGGAGGCGGAAAGCCGATTCCACATCTACTTTTGCCATGAGTGCACCGGAACCAGATACCCGGAGCAAGCGAACCGCTGCGTCAAAAGATGCATAGGAAACCCTACACAATTCCGCAGAGATGTCATCGTTGACCGAACCCCCTTTGGGGTACGATAAATGATGTATCAACCGGAATTTACCGGGCTCCTTCTTGGGGACCACACCCAAAGGAGAAACCCTCAAATTAGCCAGCGGAGGGTCAGAAAAGGGGCCCGCCATACGACCAAGTGAAACTTCCTTGGCCAGCTTCTCACGAACCACCTGAGGATAATCACGAACAGAACGTAAATTCCGCACGGTAAGTGATGTTTTTTTTTACTGTGAGTAAAACCATTAAAAAGGATCCCCGCAGCCCTGCGGTTCCTATAACGGTTTAGCCAAGGGAGCATCGCGCCGACGTCCACTAGCGTCTTCCCCCTTACCTCCCAAGTCGCTTTTTTCGGCAGCCTTACCCCGCTTGAAACAACGGGAAACAGGGTGTGAACCCCCGCATCCCGAACACTCGTGCTTGAAACGGCAGTTTGAACCCCACCGACACTGGCTGTCATTAAACTGATAACAGCAGCCCGGTCTGCGTTGAGTGGCCGGGGGGGTCGTGAAGCCGACCCCACCGCCCCCCCCAAGAAAGGACGCAAAACCCCCTTGATGCGTGGCAGGGCGGGTCATGATAGACAGCCAGAGAGCGATATCCATGTTATCCCATCCAATGGATGGGCGCACTGCAAGGCGCTGACGAAACTGTTCGTCATAACGCCACCACCCCAGCCCCCCATAGGTACGGCATGCCCCCCAAATCAGATCCTGGTAAGTGAAGAGTGCGGAGCATTTTTCCGGACTCTTCTCCCCGAGTCCGGGGACACTGGCGAGGATGGAGAAAGCACTTATCCAGTTCCCAAAAGTCTTGGGAATCCTCCTATACCAGTATTTCTCTTTTTCCCTCTCCTTTTCCTTATCCGCTCCTTCCTTCTCGGGAGGAGGGGCCTCCTCCAGGGGCAGGAGGGAGAAGATTTCCACAAACTCCCCCTTCCCTATTTTCTCCCTAACCTCTGGCTTGAGGTGTAGGCCCAGGGGCCCTGCCCAACACATGTAAGCGGCACCTCTGGCAACGTCCGCCACCCCGGATAAGGGATCAACTATAGTAGGCGTCCCAGAAGACGCCTCCGGCCGGAACCGGTTTGGCAACCGTCGTAGCCGGTACACCGGCCACAGGCGACATGGAAGCCTGGCTTGCTGACGCCCAAAGTGAACGCAAGTGAGCGTCCATATCTCCGGGAGGAGGATCATTCTGGCTTTGTGGAAACCCGCGCTCCCACCTGTCTAGTAAAGCCTTTAAACTTGACAAGACATCCCCCACGGCTGGACCCAGAGAATGCCCGCGACCACTATCCTCCCTTACGGGACCCATAGGAACAGAGGAATACTCACCATCTAGAGACCGTCTGGCGCCGTGGAAGCAGGAGCAGCGCCCGGAGTGTGAAGAAGATCCGGACGGACAGCCACCGGAAACTGCGCCTCAGCATGAAGAGTTGGTGGTGCAACCTGGGACAAGAAGAGGGATGAGACATCCAACCCCTCCCTCCGATCATGGGACCCAGGAACCATAGCGGGCAGTTGGAGTGGAGAAGGAAAGCCACCATCAGGGGCCGTAACTGACATGGCAGGGAAGGGGTTAACAGCCTCCTCATCAGAGGAGCCAGACTGATTAACATTGGGACTCCCCCCTGCACAGGAGGTGATAGAGCATCAGTAACAGAGGGATCTAAGGCTTCCGTCCGAGAACTACAGTTCCCAGAAGCCTGTGCTCGACGGCCATTTTGGGCCGGAGCATGTGCTCGCCGGCCATCTTGATGCACCCTCCGTGAAGCCCTTGCAGGCCTACTCACCCTTCTTCTGACCGGAGCAGCACCACGTGGAGTCCTTGCAGCAGCCTGATGAAGAGGAACAGCAGTTCAGGGGGCTCCGGTGCCCCCATCTTCGCGCGCTTCACCGCGGGTGCGCCTCCTAGCCGGTGAGTCCCCTGCAGCAGCCCGGACGTCCGCCGCGCAAAACCGCGGAACCGGGGTCGCCAATAGCCGCTCAGACCGGTCCCGGCGTCCGCTTACGCCGCAGTGAACCGCAACGGGGATGGTAGCAGGCACGGGAACAGGCTGCGCATCCCGGACGGACGCCCCCCGGGACGCAGGCGGCCTAACATCGGGACTCCTGCTCCGGTAACGAGTACCTGGAACCGCTCCAGGACTCAGCCCAGCAGGAGGACGAGAGCGTCGGCGGGCCGACTCACGGCCGCCACGCGTGGAAACGGCTGGTGCCGGTACTGGTGAAGGATGCAAACGAGGATAATGCTCCCGGATAGACCTACCACCGTCACGGGCTGCATCAGCCCTGAGGGCATCAAAAATACGCTCTAACTCAGGCTCCATCCCTCAGGCCGTCAGAAATTCAAGAAAATTTGCTCAACACCAGACAAGCTGATGCTAGCTGTAACACCAAGGGTGGGAATGACTAAATCCTGAGCTACTAACAGACACCCCACACAAACCACACCCCCCACATTTAAACACAACCAATCACAGCGCACTCACCCCCACTCATACATGGGCCCTGTCCACTCAGCTACACTAGCTCCAGGGGGCCTGTCTTTCTAATGACATCGGTTTAACTAGGATTGGCAATTTGTGACTCCACAAATAAAGTAAAATGATGATGGAAAGGTGGGCCCTGTTGTAGCATATTGAACTGCTGTAACATACGCAAGACATGTAGTCACTTCCTTATGATCAAAGCATATATTTTAACATAGTTTGACTTGCAGTTGTTGCTGAATATTTACTTGCAGAAGTCTAAGTTGAGCACATTCCCTCAAAATTGCCCCAATTCTGCTTTGGTGAACACAAGCTGATGATGTTGTTTAGAAGTAAAATGAATTACAATTTATGACTTTATGCAGTTGATATCAGCCTTTTCTTTTAACATTGGATGTTTTTCTATTATGTGATGATAAACTCTTGTTTAGCCGTGTAAGCTGTGCATATAAGAAGACACAATCAAATCAGATCTTTGCTAAAAGTACTAATCACAAAGAATGGAGAAGGAGACTACGGTGCATTCCAAATGACAACGCGTGTTAATTAAATGTAAACCAGATGATTAGGATAAGGGAACGTCCTCAAGGATGATGTCTGTGTAGAACCACAGGTTGTGAGTTTCTGTCAGACTAGATCTGTCTGCCTGCCCGGTTATTCATGCTTTGTCTATGACCCTGGAAAGTATGGGCCAGTTAGCTTGCAGCCTTTCCGCAGGAGGTAAATTGTTAGAAGTTCCCGCTATTATTTCAGACATTGTTAGGGATCGGTGTCAAGCTTAGAATAATCAAAGGCAGGCAGCGGGGTACAGAAAGATCATATCTCTACTCCATAGACTAGAAAACGGTGCTGCGCAGCAATTTTTCAGATACCAGTTAGGTAATTGTTTTCATTGTGAAGTACTCCAAAGACTGCAGGTGCCCTCTTTTTTTTTTTCAAAGAACATCTCAGAATTGATGAATGATGAGAAGTATCTCAAAATATATATATAAAGCTACCTTAACCTTGAGTAGATTTATACTGGCTAAGCCAGGGGTGTCAAATTCAATTGGGCAGAGGACTGGCTCTATATACACCTGCCAGGGGCTGCACATTCATTACTTGATACTCCATAAAGTAATGTCACAGTCACCAATTCACAGCTATGTTTGGTTATATGATGTTTATACGCATAAAAGTACAGTTTCTGCCTCACAGGCACTCATAAAACATTCGCACAATTTGCAGTCAGACACTCCAATAACTCACATCGCTTACAGACTCACACAACTCGCAGTGTTTACAGACACATTCTCAAACACACACAACTACACAACAGACAGGTGAGTGCTTGATTGGGAGCACAACACACAGCGCTCACAGACATGCACTCACACTAGAACTCATAGTACTCGCATAAATACGCACTCACAGCGTTGTCAAATCACATTGTTCAAAGACACATAACTCACATCACTCACACAAGAACACATCTCAAAAAATGCACAGACATTACTTACAGCACACAGACACCCACACAACGCTGCAGTGCACTGTCCCATACACAGTGTGAGTCTCACACCACTTTTTGCAGCTAAGCCTTCTACCACATTGTAAGTGACTTACTGACTGGGGTGGGCTGACCGGGGGGCCACTGAACCCAGGCAAGTCCTATTTCTTCAAACATGGCATCCCCCTTGTGTAGGCAGGGCTCAACAGGGTCACACAAAGTGACATTACATGCCCTCAGAGTAGTAGCACATGGTGCAAGCTGCCTTGCTGCTACTGCGTGGAGTGGTGCCTGAAGACGGACTCAGGCCGCGTGCAAGTTGATCGACGGTTTGGGTGAGTGTGCGTCTGTATGTAACAGGGACCGTGGGAGCTACCTAGCTTTACATGTTCTCCGGGTCAGAAGGCGCCAGCCCTCCCCTGTTAATTGAACTGGTGTATGATGTCATATCCTGGCGCTCACAGTTGTGGATTTAGAGGAGCCAAGGGAGCAGAGGGAGAGAAAAACAAATTGTTGTTGGCCTACTTAACATTAAGCAAATTAAATATATGGAGCGGAGATGGAGTGTTCATCTCTCCGCCATCCACCGTTTCTGGAATAAACCTCAAAATGTTCTCCTGTGCATATTATGACACTGTTACATTTTAACAGTGTATATACATATATTAAGTCATGAATTGCCATACTTGGCAAATGTTCTGTATTTTATTTTTGATTTTTAGCCCTTCGTGTCAGTGGATATTTCCTAGGAAAACTACATGCATCTGTGTTTCTATATTTTATCTCAATGCTGCCAGAGGATTATGAATTAAGCTGTTAACTTGAACTGTTTCTGAATATTTTTCCTGGCGCACACAAATTTATATATAATCGCGAGCAAATTATTGCTCAATGAAGTGAAATGAGAACAAGAATAATAGGACAGTTGGAAACCTGGCATCCTGTCTTAGAAAGGAGGTCTCTATATATATAAGCATTTTCTCACTGAAATCCTGTACGGTTACTGTTTAAAGCCCATAATGACCTTCTTTAGCTTTTACTTTAATACTTATTTTTAAATATATTTTATGTATATTTATATACAGTATATAGTATACCGTATTATATATACTGTATATATATACTGTACATACACTACCATTCAAAGGTTTGGGGTCACTTCTAGCTATGTTAATATAATTTGTGACAATGGCTGTTTTAACATTTCTGCGATCCTCATGTTTAGCTGTATTTTTCTTCTTTCCCATTTACTGAACCCACAAAAGTTATATAATGTATATTGTATAACATTCTTTAGATTTCATTATTATGATTGTATCATATAATTTACTATAAGAAAAAGTATAAAACATAAAAAATTGAGAAAAAATTACTTTTTCTGACTTTTACCTGAAAAATATTTTACCCATCTATAAAACATAATGAAAAAAACTGCTAAATAGATTCTACTACTTGAGTTTAGAAATACCCAATGTGTTTATGTAATTTGCCATTTCAAAACCATTTTTTCCAAAGCTGGTCATTCTGCCCCATGTGCTATTTGGAACATCTTTGAAGTCGGCCAATGCAATTTACCCCATCAAAACATATATTTTTGAAAGACAGACACCCCAAATGCCAGTATTTTAACTGTCTCCATGCACTAATTGTACCACCAGTTGTCAAACTTTGTGGTAGTAATTGTTTTTTTTTATTTCACACATATTTGATTTCAGGTATGAATTTACAGCTCCTGGTATATGTCACTTTCAAACAACACCCTAATATGTGTACAGCAACATCTTCTGAGTGTACAATTTACCACCAGCCTTCATCAAAGTTTGCAGTCGTTTTTTGCGTGTTTTTGTTCCACACACATTCTACATTAGGTATGGATTTACAGGTACAGGTTATCGCTGTCAAACAACACCCTAATATGTGTCCAGCAGTATAGTACAGTCATACCCCCCATGCATGGATTTGTTGGGTTGTTTGGGGGCTAAAAGGCCATATTTGAGATGTGTGCACTTTTCAAATTGGAACTTAGACATGTGGTCACCCTGCCCCCTGTGTTATCTGGGACATTGTTGAACCCGGCCAATTCAATTTACCCCATCAAATCATACATTTTTTAAAACTAGACACCAAAGGGCATTTAACGCCAGTATTTTTGCACTTTCCATGCGATAATTGTTTCTGAAGATATAGTGCTAATTTAAGTACTTTTATATATATATATATTTTTATATACATTTTGTTGAATCTGGAAGGTTCACTGATGGTGACATCAGTGGAGAATTATTTTTATATGTAGGTGGAGGGCCTGTTTTTTTTTTTGTTTTTTGTTTAAAGTATTTTATTTGCATTTTATCACAGAAGAAGCAACAGTCGCCACAGTCAAAATGTTACATCAAAGCATACCTCGATACAGTATCATGAGCGCATACCACGATACAGACAATACCAAATTGCGAAGGGCCTGTTTTTTTTAAAGGACGCCGTCATCTTGTGAGTGGCAAAATCTCTCACAGTGACGCTCTCTGGAGCGGTCCCAGTGCGTCCTGGGAGGGTGTTCGGTGCCGCTGAATGCCTTGCTATCAAGGCATTTCAGCGAAACCATTGAAGCTTAGGAGACAATTGTTCATCGGGGAGGGGTCGGACATGGCCCCTGATGCCAATCTTGGTGTTGCTGAATGCCTCTACATCGAGACATTCCAGCAACACCATTTGGGTAAAGAAAACAATCGTAGATTCTGCCAAGGAGGGAAGTAAGCAGCTGCATATCCCTATGGGGAGTGCAACCCCAGACGACAAAGATTAGGAACTCGGCTCCACTGTGGCCCCCACAGCTTGGATCACTGATCACCTTTATCAGTTATCACGAAGAGTACAAACCTTAGGCTCTCTAAAAAACAAAAGTAATTTTCAAACGAGGTCATGCATTTCAATATGTCAATTTATTGAGAATCCGGTGGGCGAATGCCTTGGTAAGGCGGAGGCCAGCTGAATGAAGTAAATAAATTGACGTATTGAAATGCATTACCTTGTTAAGAAAGTTATTTCTTCTAGAGTTGTGGACCCAATTCCTGTTGTTTGATTTCCGAAGCATGTCTAACAGTTGAAGCACCAAGTGGTCACGCAGCATGGAGGCATTGGATTGCGTATGTTGTGAGTCGAGTGGGGGAGACGTTTCCAGCTTGAAATCTATGAATAATTGGCTTTGCTGCTTTCAGCAGATATATAGCTGATATTTTTATTCAGAGCTATAAAACATGTGGAGAGCTCAATTAATGTATTGTTTTGGTGGAACAGCAAATTTATGGTTCTTAAATGTTATCAATTCATTTCATGGTGCAGTTTGGTTTTGATAATGCTGACATTTCTAATTCTGGAGTAGCTAGTCCTTGTGATTAATCTGCATGTTGATTGCAAATAGCTGTAATTGAGACTAATGTACTCCATTCTTGTTGGTTGTAACCATCAACCCCGACCCAATTGTGTGTCTCAGCACCCAGTTTCAGAAAGATTACCTTTCTGACTCATTCTAATATGCTATTTATAAAAGATTACCTGTCTAACTTGGCCTGTAATGCTATTTGTAAAAGATTACTGCTTTGTCTTGATCCAAGTTTACTAACGCTGTACAAACACATTAGGATCACAGAGATTGGAAACTGTGTGTCTTGACCACAGGCATACAATCACAAGTGGCAGTAGTCTTGCTTTAGTTCTTGGAATCCGGAAAAAAAATAAAAGAAAATGTTAGTTTCATTTTAAGCCATTTATTTATGGAATTACAAATAAAAGCTTTCATTATCTCTGATGGGTTTGTCTAATGTGTAGTTAATTTATGACTTCATATGATTTTCATTGCATATGTTAATGTAGTGTTTCTTCTATAAAATCTCTAAATTATTCTTGAAATATATAAAATACTTGAGAATTCTCAGGAGGCTCATGAATCTCTAATATTTACAGTTATCATTATTATACCAATTCTCCCAACAGCAGTGTTAAGCAGTGTTTTTTTTCTAAATGAATGACTATTTTGAAAACATTCTTAATCTCAGTGGGGGAGGGGGGCATTCAGTCATGGTGGGAAGGAAAATATAGAGAAAAATACATTTTATTCCCCCGTGCCACCTCCTGGCAAATATTTGTTTTTTATTTGCTTCAGTCCTCAGAAGAGGAATTCTATACATCTTCATTTCTGTATAAATCATGTGTTTCCCTTGTTTCTTGAATTGTATTTATTAATAGACACAGTCCTACTAAAAATCAGTAAATTGAATCCCTATACTAATCTCCACCTACAAGTTTATATTAAACACAAATTCATGGTCAAATGGTTTACTCAAATTTTACTCTATTTATAAGAGATAGACAGACAGAGCGAGAGAATGTCTTAAAAAGATAACTGCATACTGTATAGGTCAAATAACAGATTAAATAGTAAATTAGAATTATTGTACAGAACATCTATACACAATTGTTTGTATATATATATAAATATACAGTATATTTCTGTATTTCATTTTACTCGGTTGCCTTTTGGCAAGACATAAAAAGATATGAGCCAACAGAGGGAAACAAAATCAATTTTATTTAATTTTGCTCAGCTGATCAGTGTTGTATAACGCTTCCGTTTTTCTTTTATTATCAGATATGACCCAGAGCAGATAAAGGCTGTGATTTTCAATTTTAAATCTCATTTCAAACAGTAGGTAGCTGATTTCCTTCTAGAACGTCACGCTTGATACGTTCAAGGCTTTAAACATTCTCAACTGGTGTTAACCAGGACATGACAGAATGAAATTGAGATATGCATATAACTGCGCCGTTCACAGATGCCAACGCTATGCTTTTATAAACTTTTCATTTTGTTTTTTTGTGGAACTTTGTTTTAAGGGTATTGCTTTTAATATACTTTCAGTATTAATGATGTTTTCTCTTATAGGTACAGGTACACACGCATACACACAAATGATTTCACAACAAATACTAAGTACATCGTTTGTCTCCAGTCACTCACAAAATTGGTTATCTGTCCTAGTGAAATTTAAGCATGTGGGTATATTGATATCAACAGCAGTTACATGAAACTAGAGCCTAATCATAGGAATGCCACCGTGATTCATAAAGGAATTAATGAGTTACTGGTGTATTTGACTGTCCTTAATATGATATGTACATTTTCTATATTTTTTTTTTATATTTCTTTGTTCTCTCTCTTATTGGTCTATTTTATTCCCCCACCTCAACAATACCCGGCAGACCTTCATTTCACCCTCATCACACATTATCAGCTCCTCTCCTTTGCACACAACACTATCTGGCAGCTCTCACCCACTAACAGTAGCCTCTCTCTCCTTAACACCCCCAATAGCCCTTCAGTCACAAACCCTCTTTTCCATAACTATTACTGGCATCCCTCAGCTTCAGCATATCCACACTTTACTACTCCATGCCCATCTTTGCAGCCTTGTCACCATCTACATCCATCAGCATCTCCACGGCAGATTGCCAGCTGCATTACCTCTCTGTCGTACCTTATTTCTCTACATTATCACCTATAACCCTGCCCTTTCACGCCTCCTTATCCTCTTAGCCATTGCCGCTGGCTTTGCCCTGGGCATGGCTTAATGCAAAGGTCCACTTGTAGTGGTAGTACTCTGCTTTTTCTATACCTTTCTTCTTAGATTTTACTTGTCGTCCCAATATAATACATTTCTCGCTGTTTAGCGTTAACTTTCTTAATTTTGAGCTCAAGGTGGAATACATTGTGGTGTGTGTAATATTAAGTTCATCTACTTAGTGGGTAGTAAGATTTTTTTTTGGAAAAAGTAAATGCTATAGATAGTAACTCAGGCTACATCAATAATACACGTCCTTAAATTACATAAAGTGCTTTTTCTCGTGATTGTTTCAAAAATATAAATCCCTTATCTATATGGTCCCTAGAAATGTATTAATATGACCATTAAACATTATGCACTTGGTCATGTTCTAATGAATGAAAACGGTTTAGGTAGTACAACTGTGCAGTATATACACTTTTCTATTTTTATTCCAAATGCACCTTCTTATCTAATCTGGAAGTGACCTACATTATATTTTCTAATTCTACAAACAATTCTGTTGGGATTACATTACATTTCCAGTGTTGTATTGTGTGTGTTGTTTTGCAAGGCAGATAAATGTCAGGATCGCCACTAAAAGACTGGAAAAAAATGCAATCCTTGTGATTTAAAATGAGTGGCTCCTACTTTCTGTTGTATATCTAAGAGCGGATGTTAAAGGCATCAAACACAGAATTCTGAATATGTTACCCATTTGAAGAGGTGTTATCCATATTTGCTTTATAGCTATGACTTTATAGCTATTTCCTTTTTTAGAAAGGACATTTATTTTTCCCAGGAAATCTACATGAAAAGGGTTCCTCTACCCATAGCCATTCCTCTGTTTAAACACCATAAATATGTTGAATTATAGTTAATGAAAGCCTGAACAATGCATGTCAGTCATAGCATATACCACAAAATCCGTTAAAATAAAATTCCCTGGGTTACGACAATGTCAGACTACATTTAATTAGTAAGAAATTAAAAGGCTGAGTCTAAATCCAGAAAATTGGATCACTGCTCAGCTTGGCCGATGAAACGAAAACACAGAATAAATGAATATATGTATGAGCGGGGGGAAATTAGTATGACAGCATGTTTTGTGTAACATATAACAAAGATTAGGTTAGTACAGAAATGTATATTGGATATGTCCAAAATGATATATCTCCCTAGTTATGCATACAAATTAACACTTTAATGACAGCTGGTCTCCTTAACTGTTCCTTTGGTTACCGTTGCAAAAACATGGAGGGGTTCTGTAGAATCCCCCCAATATGTATTTGCCCCTCCCTTCTATGTGATAGACTCACTAAGTGTCAGCTCCAGTGTTGGCTCGTGGGGTACTCCTTGTGCAAAAAGTGAACCCATTCATTTCAGTGCGATCACTTTCCGGCCACTGATTGGCTGCTTCAAGCAGTCAATCAATGGCACAAAATGTCGGACCACAGCGGCTTTGTCGCAGCTTCGGCTGAAAGTAAATTATTATCGTAAATCCCCCATCAACAGTAAAATTATTTGAAACAGGGTTGATTTACATTTTGATTTAAGGGTTTACAGGGTTGATTTAATGTTAAAATAATATACAGATTTGGGGGTTTATTTTAGCATCAAAATGTGTTTTATTAGGGTCAAGTATTGTATATCTGTATCCTTACTGGCTTTTGCCGTGTGGCATTTTGGACAAAATACAGAGTTTAGAAATTTGCAATAGTGTGAGAAGTATACTCTGGGACCAAGTTCTAAATGCCATTGGCTAATAAATAAAAAGGGCAGGAACACGTAGAAAAGTTCAAAGTTTGAGTAGACACGTTGATAGGTTCAGTAGCATTAGATCCAAATCCTGAACATTATTTTTTGTCTTATAATGTGGTTATAGGAAAATCTGGGGGGAAAAATGTTTTGATATATCCTTCCTCAGATCCCGGCTGTTTGACTAACTACCGCCCTATCTCTCTGCTTCCTTTTAACTGCTTGAACGGATTGTGTACAATCGCCTCACTAACTTCCTCTCCTCTAATTCCCTCCTTGACCCTCTACAGTCTGGTTTCAAACCCCTTCACTCTACTGAAACAGCTCCAACAAAAGTCTCCAATGACTTGCTCTCTGCCAAAGCTAAAGGTCACTACTCTATTCTAATACTACTGGATCTCTCTGCTGCTTTCGATACTGTTGATCACCACCTTCTTCTTGACTCACTTGCTTCTATAGGCATTCGAGATACAGCTCTCTCCTGGATCTCCTCATATCTGTCTAACCGTTCCTTCTCTGTCAACTTCTCTGGCAACACATCATCGCCCCTTCCACTTTCGGTTGGTGTCCCCCAAGGTTCAGTCCTTGGCCCTCTGCTGTTCTCTCTTTATACTTCCTCTCTCGGCAAACTAATCAACTCATTTGGCCTCCAGTATCATCTATATGCAGATGATACCCAAATCTACCTGTCTTCTCCTGATCTCTCTCCATCTCTCATGTCCCGTATTACCAATTGCTTGTCTGCTATTTCTTCATGGATGTCACAACACTACCTGAAACTTAATCTTTCTAAAACGGAACTCATTATCTTCCCTCCCTCCATCTCCACTCCACTCCCTGAATTCTCTATCACCATTAACAACACAACTATCTCTCCTACTAACCAGGCCCGATGCCTTGGGGTCATCCTTGACTCAAACCTCTCCTTCATCCCTCACATTCAGTCCCTCGCCAGATCCTGCCGCCTGCACCTAAAAAACATCTCTCGTATCCGCCCATTCCTCACCCAAGAATCCACAAAAACTCTGGTTCATTCACTTATCATTTCCCGTCTAGACTACTGCAACACTCTTCTGGTTGGCATTCCACTGTCTCGACTCTCTCCTCTACAGTCTATCCTAAATGCCGCTGCTAGGCTCATCTTCCTTGCACGTCGCTCCTCTTCTGCTTCCCCCCTCTGTGAAACCCTCCACTGGCTCCCGATTACCTTTAGAATTAAATTTAAGATCCTGGTACTGACATATAAGGCCATCCACAATACTGCTCCTCCGTACATTTCTGACCTCATTAGCAAATACTCTCCTACTCGATCCCTACGTTCCTCCCATGGGCTAAGGCTCTCCTCCTCACTCGTCACCTCTTCCTTTTCCCGTCTACAAGATTTCACTCGAGCTGCCCCATATCTCTGGAATCTGCTCCCAAGGAACCTTCAGAATTCACCCTCCCTCCTGACATTCAAGAAACATCTAAAAACCCACTTCTTCAGAGACGCATACCATCTTAGCTGCTAGAACATCCTTGTCATCGATACCCCCCCACAATACCTCTCACCCTTCCTCTATGCCTTATGTTTGTCACCCCATTTTTCCCTCTAGATTGTAAGCTTGCGAGCAGGGCTCTCTCCACCAAGTGTATCGGTTTGTCTTAGTCCTGTCAATTCTTGTCTTGTCATATCCCTTGAATATATGTATTGTTATTTTAAGCGCTTGCGTTTAAACTGTTGGCGCTATATAATAAAAGATTAAATAATAATAATAATATATAAATAAGAACAAAACAGAATTTATATCGCCATCTTTCTGGAAGCAAAAAAACCCCCCCTAAAACAAAATAAATGATTTTTAGACATACTGTAAAAAAGTGTTTGTGCCAAGCATGGTAATAGCGTTACAAGAAGCAATCAGTGGGAGATTAATGACATCAAGTAATTTCTCGTCTTTCCTTTCAGGTGTCGTATGTGAAAGCCATTGACATCTGGATGGCTGTATGCCTTTTGTTTGTGTTTGCGGCTCTCCTGGAATACGCGGCTGTCAATTTTGTATCAAGACAACACAAAGAATTCTTAAGACTCCGTAGAAGACAGAAAAGACAAAGCAAGGTAGGGCCTGGAAGTAATGTTACTTTTTGCCTGTTTACCCAATATATAAAGATTTTATACGCAGATTTATTATATGTGTAAGTCGGTAAATTCTATAACCCAATCATTGCTCTTAGCGCTTTTATTCGACCAATGCTAACACTAATGACTGTATATATGCATATTTAGCAAATGTATTGAAAGTTAGAATTGGGAACCGATTTAGCTCGGAGGCTTTCTGTTTAACCCCTTAAGGACAATGGGCAGTGCCAAAACCCATTGAAAATAATGCATTTTGATCCCATACATGTATGGGCTTTGTCATTAAGGGGTTAAAAGTCATCTGCTAGAATTCCCGGACAGTACTTTTTTTCTTGGTGGTCGAGTAATTTGTATTGAGCGCGTTGAAAGGAGGGCTACTGAAATGGTGCATGGTTTGCTGGATAAAAATGGATCAGGAAAGACTAAAACATCTAAAGGTGTATGCCTTGGAGGAAAGAAGGGAGAGGGGGGATGTGATAGAAACATTTAAATACATAAAAGGATTTAACAAAGTAAAGAGGGAATTTTATTTCAAAGGGGGGAAAATGTTAGAACAAGAGGTCATAGTCTAAAACTAAATTGGCAGAGGCTTAGATGTAATGGAAGAAAGCTTTACTTTACTGAGAGGGTGGTAGATAAGTGGAACAGCATCCCAGCAGAAGTGGCAGGGGCTAATACAGTGGAGGAATTTAAACATGCATTTAAATTTACATCAGATAAAATGGGCAGACTAGATGGGCCGAATGGTTCTTATCAGCCGTAAAGTTCTATGTTTCTGCGTGTCTGTATGTATGTAGCCTCAGCCAATTTCCTAGATCTTTTGGTTTATTCATCTACTCCATTGTTCATCTGGTTTAGAATGCGACACTTTTCCTTCCATTCTGACGGATTCAATTCTATATGTTCTCCATTCTGATATTAAAAATCAACTATTTCTGGTATTGATCTTAGATTTTTTGGGTCCCTAAACACAAAACATATATACTAGGGCCCCATCTTTAACACAAGAACAATAGTGTATAAAGTGAGGAATGCAGTATTCCTAATCACTAAATTGTATTACGTAAAACTATATCACTGTTACCCAAGTTTGGACTTCAGGTTAATGGTCCTATGAGCTCTTTAGACCGTTCAGTCCTGACCTTAGTATCTTCAACTTCGGCCCCATTCCCAATAAGACAAATACACACAGTGTTTGAAATAAAATGCTTTATTTAATCATTCGATTTTTGGATAAAATTTGGCCACGGTCAACATAAAATATTCTCCCCAACCGTGACACTCCTTAAAACATATTTCTTAAACGTGTTTATTAAAAACCATAATTAACCACAAACTTGGCTAAAAACGCCAACCGTATAACACATTAGATCCATAAGGCTGGTAAGGGCGTAACTCCTCCACGTCACTTGTAGAGGCTGCCGGCGTCCAAGCCCAGCAACCACACGCCAACCATCGTATCACCTGAGCACGCGCCCAGGGAGTGTTCTGCACTTCCGCCCTTAGGCATGTGCACCACGAGTACAACCATACCTTAGATAGTTGTCTCAAGCACCGAACCAGCCAACCACATTTGAACAATGACCATAACATAATACCAAACGCCACACACACTATAGACAGTAAACAAAAAGAGGGAAGGGAGGGTGGGAATTTCGCCTACTTATTTAAAAACCTACAACCTTAACTGAGCATAGGTTCCCAAATTTATTTGCTTTTGCACCTCAGTGCCCTCCCCTTCATCCTGTCGCTGAATATTCAGGCTAGAGGGCAAAAGTTCACTCAAGGGGCAAACAGTTATACAGGATGCTTAAATGTAACAAGCACTTAACCCTTTGTTAGGTCATGGTGTGCTCCTTGTTCCTTACCCGGTCATGGTGCCCCTACACCTATTTCATGCTCCGGGGCTGTTCTTAAGCAGTTGCTTAACCTGCTTATACGGTAGAACCACTTGTGATGATAAATTATACATACAGGTTCAAATTGTTTTTTGGTAGGGGTAGTGAAAGAAATTTGCTTTGAGAATGAGGCCATTTATAACATATTCTATTCAGGAGAAATTCAGGGAAATAGGTGACATTAAAAAAATATAAATGTCTTTTTTCCCTGGTGAGTAAACGCATTTTGGTTCATTTGACCATCCAAAATGTCAGATCAACCCTCTTCGGAGTCTCACAGATTGATTAGCTAATATCTGGCGCTTTTGCTCTTCTTGTCAAAATGCTTTATGAGTAAAATCACAAGAGGACTTTCTCTTTCAAAGTTCCATTTAGAAAAAGAGGCTATTTTCCTGCATTTTATGTTCTTCTCTTCTCTTCACATCTCAATGGTTAGTGTTTGACGTCTGAATAAAATTTGGCACAACGTATATTTTCCCTTTAGCTATTGTATTCTAATTTATTCTGTATAATATAAAACAACACTGTAATTTCGTACACCAAACATATCAGTTACCATATTCTGCTCTATTTACTTCATGAAAAATTATATGCTTTAGAAGTATTGTTAACTTTCTCTCTCATAATCCTACATTATGCTAATTGTAACATATGTACCCCACGGCGGCCAAAGGTTACACAAATGATTGTAATCAGGAAACGAGGGGTGTAGAGCTATTAAACAAATGAATATGGTCTGGTACTGTACCTAATTGAAAAGAAAAAAGACGCTTGACACATAATAAGTAGATATTCATAAAACAGCACTAAAAGGAAACTCATATTGTTTGCTAAAGAATTGAATTGAGGTTCAATAGAGATAAATATGTTTAAGTATATTTCTAATAAAACAGATAATTATTAATAATTGACATAT
>VKOC01017647.1:0-12609 GCA_009364415.1 Spea multiplicata | reverse complement strand
CGCGCACACATTCCCCGGCTGTCAGGGATCAGAGTTCCCCGCATCGGTGCAGGGAACTCTGATCTCTGACAGTCGGGGAATGTCTACGCGACGGACGCAGACAACCCCCGCTGCTAGCCACACCTCCTTCCGGCTGCAGCGGACGTTGTCTACGCGGATCGCGTAGACGTCAACCCGCTGCCCCGGCAGGAAGCACCGGTACCGGTAAGTGTGTGGGGGGACAGGAGGATCCAGGTCCCCTGCAGCGGTGCGGGGGATCTGGATCTTAGTCTCCTAATCAGACCTCTATTTGAGGTCTGATTAGAAGACGACCCCGATTAGAAGACGAGGGGTCTTTTTCAGAGCATTTGCTCTGAAAAAAACCTCGTCTTATAATCGAGCAAATACGCGCTAGTTATGATAGGAGAGACTAAAAAAGGGTGGTGGTGTTATCAAATACATTAGATGCCTTTAAAAGGGGTCTGGATATTTTCTGAGAAAGGCATGACCTGAAGGGCTATAAATAGAATTAATATTTTAGAGCTTCTTGATCCAAGGAGAAATACGATTGCCTTTTGGAGTCAAGAAGGAATAGGTAGAAGGGTTGAACTTGATGGACTTAGGTCTTTTTTTTGAACGTTATGTACTATGTAACTTAAACTCCTCATTGTTGTCAATGGACACCGCATGGGGTGGAGGAGCTACTGTAGTGAAACGATTACAACACTAGAGAAATCTGCTGTGAAACCCTACCAGATCATTCACAGAACTTGGCAGAGGCTACCTAAAGGTGTGTTAACAATCAAAGATTTCAAGTTTGAATAACTTCACAGAGAAGGTGGTACTGAAATATCTCCAGCTCCAATGACGAGTTGTTGCAGACCACAGCTTGTGGTGATGGAGAATCAGAATGGCTATTTGATTGGAAAAAGGTAGTTGGTTGCAGCTCTGACTCCAGCTGCCCACATCAGCTCTAATGCGGTGCCTCTCCAGCGCCCACTGTGTTATACTTTGGAGGATTGATCATGCTGGCGTAGATGCCTGAGGTCGGTCAGGTGAGGGTAAGCTAAAGCCTAGATCTTCTGCGGCTCATGTTCTCAAACCTGCTGCACCGCAGCATGAATGGCAGTGTGGAGGAGTAATCTCAACTCCAAGCCTATTGCGGGAAACATGTCCTCAGCTTCCAGGGATTGCAAAAAGGAAAAGAAAACATTTTTGCCTCCAAATATCCACATCAGAAATAGCAAAACACTGCTTGGACTTATTGCCCAATACCTTGCAGAAAAAAAGCATAAAAACATTGGGCATTTCTAAAGTGTGTTTTTTTCAATTTTTCATCATATTAGATGATATGACAAAAATGGTATCTGAAGAAATCCTTTCTTGTCCTGAAAACAACTTGTGTGGGTACACTGAATAGTTAAGGAGAAACTTACATCAAAACACGTGCACCGCAAAACAGCCTTGGCCCCAAAGGGTACAAAAAAAAACAGCCTGGTCCTTAAGGGGTTAAAAAGGAGCCACAAAATATGATAAAAATGGCTTCATATGCCTAGCCTTAAATAAAAGGCATGATTAGTCAAATTTTAAAAATCAATGTCAACATTTCACAGTTTCTGCTAGGGTATACAAACTTTTCAGCACAACTATATACAATTGTGTAAAAAAGGAAGTACGCCCTCTTCTAATTCTATGGTTTTACATATTACAACATAGTAACAATTATCTGTTCCTTAGCAAGTCTAAAATTAGATACATACTACCTCAGATGAACAGCACATGAGCTATCACACGTGTCACCACATGATTTATTCAACAAAATTAAAGCCGAATTGGAGAAGCCACGTGTGACAAACTAAGTATACCTTGTGATTCAATAGCTTGTAGAGCCACCTTTAGCAGCAATAACTTAGTAATTGTTTACTGTATGACTTCATCAGCCTCTCACATCGTTGTGGAGATGATAATACATCCTCTGTATAATTTTGTCCGGGGCTTCTATGAATAAGCACCAGAAGGTCCGTCATAGAAGCCCCAGAGGAAGTTCCGGCAGCGTGCACCGCACAGACATCCACCGGCTGCCAGAGCATTTGCTCTGAGAAAAACCTTGTCTTATGATTAAGCAAATACAGTATATCGGCAACATGAAAACTAACTGCCAGTTCAGCTATTTTGAAATCATATTTCAATCATGGTCTTTACTTCAAAGAGATAAGTGCATATTATGTAGTTAGAAATGCATGTACGCATGTATATATATATGTATATATATATATATACCGTATTGGCTAGATTATAGGCCGCACCCGATTATAGGCCGCACCCTAAAAGTTAGGTGCTCTTTTAAAAAAATTGATTCTGAGTGTAATAGATATGCTGCCGCTCTGCCCTCCCCGAGATATGCTGCCACTCTGCCCCCAGGATGTACCTCCCTCCTAGACTTACCAGTGCAGACTCCCGGGTGTCTTGCGGGGCCAGCGGTGGACATCTACGCAATACGCGTATACAACTTCCGGGGTGGCATACAGGGGTATAAGGCATTTCTGGAGGCACAGTGGTATATAGAGGATTAAAAGGGTATCAAGGGGCACAGTGGTATATAGAGGGTTAAAAGGCATATCATGGGACACAGTGGTATTTAGAGGGTTAAAAGGCATATCATGGGGCATAGTGGTATTTAGAAGTGGTATTTAGAGGGTTAAAGGCATACCTGGGGCACAGTGGCATAATGAGGGGGTATATAAGGCATTTCTGGGGCAGAGTGGCAAGCCTGGGGGCAGATGTGCATAACTGGGGGGCAGGTTGGAAAATAAAAGGAAATAAAAACAATTTTTTTTTTCAATCATAGGTTTTATTGAAAAAAATAGTTTACATAGTTTTCATGAATTTAATTTAATTTAATGAACATTTACTAGTAAAACTTTTTTCCTATAGGGTGTAGGGTCATCTTACATTCAGGCTTTTTCTTTTTTTCCTAAATTAATATTCAGATTTGGGGGGGTCGTCTTATAATTGAGCAACTACAGTACTTACTCAGTCTACCTCCCACACAAATATGCTAAATGTGATATACCTGCATTATTTTTGACAGCTGTGCATAAACGCTGTTTCAAACGCACAGTTTCTTTATCATGAATAACATTTGTATTCAGAGTTTCGAATAAAAGGAGAGAGAAAAGGAAACAAGTGTGACAATAATGAGGATTCCATGTGTTTAATCATCAATAGACATGCTTCTGGGCAATGTACATAGGTTGCTGCTGTATGGTATTATCAGAGGTAATCACATTAATAAATAAGGTCATGTCACAGGGCAATGTATAAACTCTATAGGCAAGCTATAATATATAATATAATTTAAAAGGAAGGGAGGAAAGGAGGGAAAGTGGCCAGGGGGGAGGGAAAAGACCCCAGATCCTCACCTTCATTGAGGCTCAAATTCATCAGAGGCCCCTAGGTCAAGCCAGCTGATTCATGCTGCAGTGTATTTTTTTGCATTCAGTCCGATATAAAGTGTATCAACTCCTCCAAAACTCTGACCTCCTCTACCTTCCTCACCCATTACAGTTCCTTCATAAACCTAACATCACACTTGTTTTATAACAAAGCACTTTGTAAAACAGGTTATGTTGCAGCAAGGTGAGAGCTCTCATTTAGCACAGAACAAAAACAATGTTATTTTTTTAATTAACATAGTAACAGGATATTTTATCTAAGTTTAGAAAGTAGGTTAAATTAGGGATAATCGTTAATGTGTCTGTGCCCTCGTAAAGAAAAATTATCACGTAATAAGTTGCTATTGAACAAGATACCTAAGTCTTTAAGGAAGTGTATAGCAATGGCACTACTACCCTATGTAATCTTAAATATGCGGAAAATTGTTGCATCAAAAAATAAAAAATGCGGAGACATGAAGTAATTCGAGGGAAACTGTTGTGAAGGGAGTATAGAGACAAAGAAAGGTCACTGACAAAAGAAAAGTATGCAATACTATACCATAGTGTTTGGTGTATGCTGAAAACCTTGCATTATTTTAAATTAGCTGCCTTTTGTATTAAGTTGTTTTAATTACCCAATAATTATGACCTAGACAAGAGCATTTAGAGTGATCACCACAATAAAAAAAGTATAATCTCAACACAAATGGGTGTGCAAACTGCACCTTCCCTCATTTTCATACCTTGTAGGTTTCTTGTCTTGGTCTTGTTTAGTTCCAGAAAGTGTATTTACTTTAGCAGATTGACCTTCTGTAGCTTGTAGCTCTGGTCCTCTGAATCGATCTAGAAATGAGTCAGGTCTTTGATCCTGATTGTGCAAGCTCTTGTGGGCCCATTCTCGCAGAACTACCACTAATCGCACAATCCTAAGAAATGTATTGCAACATAAACATTTATGTAAGTTGTATGATGACTTGAAAAATTATTTAAGGAAAATTAGGTAGTCTGAAATTGCTCTGTTTGATATCATTTTTCTTACCTGGATAGAGCCCCTCTTCCTCTAAAAGATGCAAGAGACACAATCTCCTCATTGTCCTGAGATATGACCCTTTGCAGCTCAGAAGATGTGTCATCACAAGCAGACATAGCCCTAATGTACATCGTAAAGGGAAGAGCATTAGAACTCACATTGTATTCAACAATAAATTACTGAGCCTAAGCCAAAATAGTAAAACCATTGAAATAAAGATAAAAATTTGGAAATAAATAAACCAGGAATCAAAGCTGACTGGGCTCCTCCCATAATAAAGCCAACACACACTAAATATATCAAGTTGTCAACCCCCCTCCCAGATTCAATAAATTATTGTTACCATTGCCTACTCAATTTCCCAACAATTTCCCTGACAAAGAAAAAAGTAAAACCCTTAATGTCTAGATGTAAATTATGAGAAAAGTATAGTTAAAATGATACCATTTATTGGCTAACTGAGAGTTTTAATTGCGAGCTTTCGAGACCAAGTTGTTAGGTCCCTTCCTCAGGCATTAATGAAGCTAACACAGACTTTTCTAAATACAAAAGCACAATTCATACATTAACAAAGACTTTAGATAAACACAGAGGTATTGGAGAATTTGTTCAGCAGTAAATTAGCTGGACTAGCAGATCCAATGGACAGATATGGTTCAATTAAAGCATCCTTGGTCAGTTTACTCCCTGGTTAGAGGGGCCATAAAACCATCTGACATATGCCAGATCCATGAAGGTGTCAAATGTTCCCAGGAATAAGTTGTTTGTAGTTAATTCGAATTGTGAAAAAAGAATACCATTTACACATTCAATCCACTCCCCTTGGAGTAAGGATATTAAAATGTCTGTGAAACATTGGCATATTCTTCCTAATACTGGTCCTAGTTCTTTCCATTTACCTCATTTATTTTCATTTAAGCAAGGATCAATGGTACAGGGCCAGTTGGTCAAGATCAATGTTGGTACATTTAATCAACAGCAAACTTTTTAAACTAATATATTAGACTTGCGCACATCAAGAAAGATCAATTTGGATGAAATGTTGCCTGCCACTTTCTCTTTCGGACAAAGAATTTTGTTTTACGACCATTCAGTTTGGAGTATAATTAGAAAACTAGAGGGAGTGTAATTAAAAGTTGTGTGGTCCCTGACTCACCACTGACTAACAGCAGCCGCATCTCAAGGTTTAGGATGAGATCCAGGCTTGATTTTGTATTGCAGGACCACCAGCAACAGCAGTACTACACCAATGGATACACGCATCTTACAGAATGTTATGTCACTGAAGTTATCCAAGAACTTGCCGATATTGATGAATCCCTCAGAGTAAGGAAGGTGATAAAGCAGCAGCTTTATCAAATCCCACACTTTACTTTGGTGCTGTATACCAGGTTATGTAGTAGTAGTACTTGTGTTTTTTCCATGAAAATGGTGGTAGTGGTGCATGTAAGGGAACCATTGCATGTAAGGGAACCATTGGCATAGCTATGCTGCTGCTTCTGCAGAGTCATAACATCTTACCGGAAGATGTGTCGTATTGACTCTAGCTCTCCTGACTCATAATGAAAATCCGGTCATCAACATCAACACTGTCGATGTTTTACACTTTTGCACTGGGCGGAGTAAGACCCACTTCTGCTGCAAGGGTTGACCTTCCCTCTTCTTCCTTCCTTTCTTCTGGCTCAAACATAGATCTGTTGCTATCACCTGACAGTGCCTGCCCATCCTTACTCTGGGAAGTTGGAAACATTCCACCAGACAGGGATGTAAAGAGAAACCACGGGGCTCCAAAACGTCAATAGCTAGACTGTGCCATCATTGCCTCCAAACAACTTGTCTGTGTCTTCTTTGACCTTTGCGCCCTCTTCCAACATACAACAAATGTAAACACACTCATACTCACTAACACACACTCCATCTCACCCCATTATACATACATGCTATACATCCCTTCTCACACACAAGTACACATCCCTACTCACACACACAAGTACACACCCCTGCTCACACAGACACACAAAGTACACATACATGCTCACACACAAGTCACATGCATTCTCACACACACAAGTACACATGCATGCTTACACACAAACAAGTACACGTCTCTGCTCTCACACACACGTACACATGCATGATCACACACACACACAAGTACACACACACAATCACACTTCCCTGCTCACACACGAGTACACGTGCATGCTGATACACACACAAGTACACACCCCTGCTCAAACACACATACAAGCGCACATCCCTGCTCACACACACACAAGCACAAATAGCTGCTCTCACACAAAGTACACATCCATGTTCGCACAATTACACATGCATGCTCACACACACACACATAAGTACACGTGCATGCTCACACATACACAATACACACACAAGTACATTTCCATGCTCACAAACACACAGAAATACAGTTCCATGCTCACACACATACACAAGTATACAGAGACCCTGCTTACCTCTCACTTCTCCTGAAGTTTCCTCTCCGGCTGCTTCACAGCTGGGTCACGTGACATCAAAAACAATGCACCCTGTCCGAAGGCTATTATACCAAACACCCTGTCCGAGGGCTATCCTGTCAAGCGCCTATTTGAGGGCCATCCTACCAGGTGCCTTGTCTTGAGGACTATCCAGATTCTGCCCTGTCCTTGAGCTTCCAATCTGTTCTGCCCAACATGCTTGAGTCGCAGTCCTGACTTGGTTCTCAGTCCTCTCTGTACTAACCAGCTCCTGTCTGTATTGTCGGGTAGAGACAAAGTCCACAGTATCTCCTGCAGCTAGACTCCTCCCTGACTTTGATGCCCAGGTTCTGAAACTGAAACACACTTTGTGCATGCAGACATGCAGAGCCCAATGCCTAATTTTGACAGAAATATTTACCAATTTGTTGATTTGTGTTGTCCAAAAAAAAAAGGATTTGCTGGTAGTAAAAAAGGTATTACTAAAGCACAACGTAATAGGAAATGGGAAAATATTTACAGGGATAGCGCCTAAATCATTTTTTACATTGAAAAACAAGCCCTTAAATAAATAAATATTTACATAAAAAAGAAAAAAAAACTTTTGTTGCAGTCCCAGTAAATCAATAAACTAAACTATAAAGAGACCAATTTCAAACAATCTAAACCTAACACTTTTTTCCGAGGGACTTCCCCTGGCATTTTCACTCGATGGCTAGAACTTGCAAAGCAGGGGTCTCCATTTTCATCTCACATCACATATCTTTTCAATTGATCAATCAAACGGCCGGGCCCCAGGGGAGGTACCTGATCCTCAATTGTGTCATCAACACTGTTGTTTATACGCTGGTAGCTTTTTACACACCAAATACACCAAATCTTTTAAGAAGGGTTACCTTATTCTTTGTTTCATACTGGTTTCATACTGGTGCACATGTACAATAAATGTTGAATTTTATCCACAATGAACTTATTATTAATATTTATTATTTATTGTTTTATATAGTGCCATCAAATTCCATAGCTGGTGTGGATGGACTGGGCATATTCTTTTCTTTTTTTAAATTAGCTGATTTTTGAAACTTTGTTTGTACTAACTATGCTTGTCTCTTCCCCTTGTAAAACTGGTCAGAACAAAAAAAAGTAAGGAACAATCGCAGCCATAACAATGAATGAGACTATTCTGCAAAGTTTTGGCTACTTCTACCTATCAATCATTTACATAATATTTTGTTAGGGTATTGGTCGCAATGGAGATATTAGCATTCACAAGACATAATATTATTGATTTTACATATTACTTTGTTGAGTAATGTTATTATTAACATTATATTTTTTGAGATATATATTTTCCTGATTTGGATTTGCAGTTGCTGTCAAATTTGCTTTAGGTTTTTTCATTTTAATATTTTATTTCTGCTTTGTTGGTGGTGAACAATAAAGTTTATTATTATCAAGAGCATTGGTTTCCCTGATATGTAGTGTCACCAATGACTGATGTCTGGTTTCCCATTTCTGACCACATAGACCACAACTACTCAAGCTGGCAGTCGAGATCTTGCTTTCAGCACAGCTTCTGTGTATAACTGAAATCAGTTGTGGAGAGCCATTGACAGAAGCAAATACACTCTAATGGATCAAGATGTTTGCATTACAAGTGAGATCCATCTAGTTTATTACTCTTTGACTTCAAGCATATACATATGGTTTGATGTTTTCTCTACACACAGGTTCTATCATAAAGAATTTTCTGTTTCATACTGGTGCACATGTACAATAAATGTTGAATTTTATCCACAATGAACTTATTATTAATATTTATTATTTATTGTTTTATATAGTGCCATCAAATTACATAGCTGGTGTGGATGGACTGGGCATATTCTTTTCTTTTTTAAATTAGCTGATTTCTGAAACTTTGTTTGTACTAACTTTGATGGACTGTAAGCTCGTTTGAGTAGGGCCCTCCTCACCTGTTGTCTCTGTTAGTCAATTTGTTATGTTACATATTACTTGTTATGTCTTGTCGACCCATTGTACAGCACTACGGAATTTGATGGCACTATATAAAACAATAAATAATAATAATAATAATGGACATTTACGAATTATGGTTAATGCTTTATTCAAATCCATTATAGTTAATGCATTTTGCTGCATTATTTTCATAATCAGTTAGTTGGCCGATTATTTTTTGGATTAATTGATTAATCGAATAAAAAAACAATATGCACATTTTTAATTTGTTTAAAATAATTTAATGAACAAACTGAGTGTTAAAACAAACAGAATAAAAAACTAAAAATTTACATTAACATGTGTTATTGTACTCTTATTGCCTTCTTATTTTACTGACATAATAAAAGCTATATTTTAAAGGTACAAGAAACACAATATTTCTCAAACTAGGTTTTAATAAATACCTAAAAAAGTTTTACTAGTAAATATTAATTCACATGTAAACTATTTTTTCATATTTAATAAAAACTATGAGAAAATGCATTTCTTGTTTTTACTTTTTTATTTGCCAACCTGCCCCCAGTTACGCACATTTGACCCCAGGCTTATCACTCTGCCCCCCAGATATGCCTTATACCCTCTATATGCCACTGTGCCCCCGCTGATATGCACTGTGTGCCCCCCTGATGATGCCCTTTTATACCCCCTATATGCTACTCCGCCCAAAGATATGCCACTGGTGTCCCCCTGATAATGCCTCATACCCCTCAGATATGCCACATGCCCCCAAGATGCCTTATACCCCTATATGCCACTGATATGCCTTATAATCCCTATATGCTATTGTGCCTCCTGGGATGGTTTATACCCATCTATATGCCATTGGAATGCCACCCTGCCCCTAGATATGCCTTATACCCCCCGATATACCACTCTGCCCCCAGACTTGCCCCCCAGACTTGCCCCCTGTGCTCCAGACTCCCTGGTGTCTAGTGAGGGCAGCCGGTAAACGTCTGCGCGATGTGCGTAGACAACCTCCGCTGCTGCCGGCATTTCCACTAGGGCTGCTATGGTGGAACCCCTGCATTACAAGACCTTTCCCAGCGGAAGTGCCAACAGTATCGGAGGTTGTCTGCGTGCATCGCGCAGATGCTCAGTGGCTGTCAGAGAAGAGGATCCAGGTCCCCTGCAGCACTGTGGGTATCTGGAACTTAATGTTACAGTCACTATAAGACAAGAGCATTTGCTCTGAAATAACCCTCATTTTATATTTGTTAAAATTGATACAACTAATCCATAATGAAAATTTTGACAATGATTTTCATTATCAATTATCATCAATATTATTGATTAGTTGTATCAACCCTAATAACATACAAACTGTTTTTTTGTGTGAGATTCTCAACTGCCAGCCTGGTTTGATCATTTTTGCGTTCATTTTTGCATCAATAACTTTTGGTCTTAGTTTTTCTTTTTGTTGTTTCCTCCCCATTTGTTTCTTTTCTGTTTGGGTGGGTGATCATTTATATTTGAGGGGTTTGTGTTGAATGGGAACAATATTTCACTAAGAGAGATTTTGCCTCTTTGCCTCTTGCAAAGATGGTCTCTCCTCTCTCAGAGAACTCTGGGCTCTCTCTTTTTAATCACAATGTGAATAGAAAAATATAAAAAATTGGTAAAAATAATTATTCTGTGATATCACTGTAAGTAATGAAGGGTGCCTTTAAAGTGGGTCATTACATTTAATGCATAATGTTTTTGGGAAGATTTGCACTACAAAGGGTTTGGAACAAAGGCTCCAACAGAGGTCGGATACCCCCAGGGGGTCAGACACCTGAAGCAGAAGATGTATTAGATGTGTGTATTTTCACATAGACTGTCTATCTCCTCCATAATTGGGTCCTACAGGAAATCTCTGGAAAGAGGGGCCGGGTGAACCTTTCTAGGAGGTACAAGGAATTCAGGAATAACTAGTTAGGGCCTGCTATAGTCAGAAGAGTCTAAGAAAAGAGAGCATAGTGAACAGAAGTGTTCTGGGTCAGGAGACTCAGAATGAAGCTGCACAAGATGCCGTTCGGAAGCAGCCTGTGGGCTGAGAGAGGTTTCCCAAGAATGTGCTTGACTATCCCTTTTGTTTTGTATTATTATCAAATGTTTTCTGTATGTTATATGTTTTATAACCTGTAACAGTGACCTAATTTAATATAATATCAATTTTTATATATTTTCTGTATTTGTGCTTTATTCGTCACATATTCCCTAAAAGAATTTCTTACATCACTATCACTGTAAATGGAAAAAAAGGCTGAAAATATAAATTAAATTAAATGTATTTTTATGAGCAACTGCTAAAATTATCATTGTATCTTCCTAAAAATCCTGGCATGGAAAAAGTTAAAACACTAGCAATTCAAGTACCCATGAAGTATCTACCTCCCAAATGCAGCCTTTTAGCCCCCAAACAACCCAACCAACCTGTGGATGGGTGGTATCACTGTACTCAGGAGATGTTGCTGAACACAATTATATTCTTTGTCAGTGACATATACCAAGGGCTGTACATTTTTACCTAACAGACAATATGTATGAAAAAAAATGAGTACACTAATCAGTACACTAAAAAAGTCATCATACACATGAAGCCTGAAGCCACAATTTACTGCCACTAATACAATATGCAGATTGAAACAGTGTAAATAACACAAAACCTTTACTTTCCCTCTCACTGATTTCTGGGCCAAGAAAGTTTTGTCCTCTGAAGCGACTGCAAATTCAGGAGGGTGTTTTATCTCTGGATAAGTAAAAATGAAATAGTTCTATTTATTACTGCAGTAAGTAAAGTGGCAGGAAACAGACAACTAAATACACACACCAGGAAAGGCTCTGCCACACTGACAACCAAACACACACCAGGATAGGCTCTGCTACACTGACACCCAAACACACATGCACCAGGCGGATAGAGAAATGTTATTGTGATAAAGAGAAAAAAGTGTTAATAACAAATCTTAATGTAAAAAAATCAAAAAAATTATCGGCCAACTAATCGATTATGAAAATAATCGTTAGTTGCAGCCCTAAAAGTATTGTTGTATAAATATTGGGGACATGCTAAGGGAAGGTTATTTAGATGATGGGGAAATAAATGGGTATAGATATGATGAGAAGTTATGTTAGGGAGCATGAAGATGAAGGGGGATGATCGTAGTGCAATATGGGTTGCTCATGGTAGTGGATGGAAATTATGGTGGGGAGGAATATGTTGATGGGGGTGTGAATATGGTGGTTGGGGGACACTGATTGTGGTTGGGTGTTGACTTACAGAGATAACAGGTGAGGCAGGTCCTGCTCAAACTATCTTACAATCAGTGTAAATTTGCTGTTCTCTTAAAAATATTTTTACACAGGTTAATGTCTAAACCTTGGCAACAAAAGTGAGTACACCCCTAAGTGGAAATTGGGCCCAATCAGCCATTTCCCCTCCCCATGTGACTCGTTAGTGTTACAAGGTCTCAGGTATGAATGGGGAGCAGGTGTGTTAAATTTGGTGTTTTCGCTCTCATACTGGTCACTGGAAGTTCAACATGGCACCTCATGGCAAAGAACTCTCTGAGGATCTGAGAAAAAGACTTGTTGCTCTACATAAAGATGGCCTAGGCTATAAGAAGATTGCCAAGACCCTGAAACTGAGCTGCAGCACGGTGGGCAAGACCATACAGCGGTTTCA
>VKOC01017646.1:0-10008 GCA_009364415.1 Spea multiplicata | reverse complement strand
GGGGACGAGGCATTGGCATGAGGGTCCTTTAAACTAGCTTTTACTCATCAGTCACAGTCCTTTTAATGCCTAGGTCATATGTTTTGTGCTTTACTGTACTAAATAATACTAAATATAATATTTACAGGAATGTTTGCAAGAGAGTTGTTTCAGTTGCTTAATGACATCATACCTTATGGCGGTAGGCTTCTCCTATAGAATAGAGCTTGCTGGCCCTGTATAATATATAGTTAAATCAAGGAGGTTTATTCTCCTCATCTATTCAATTATTCATTTTACAGGGCCAGCTCAGCACTTCTTCTTAGAGAAACCTGCTGGTATTGGCCTATTCTGCAATCTTCCAGCTCTAGCGAGTAGGGATCTATCACTACTGGTGTCGCTTTTTTTAACCACCTACTCTGCTGTTGATCTTTATGACTGCTCATATTGTTTTCCCTGATCAATATTTTGGTACCAAATTTTAAATAAACAGAGTATTACTGTTTTGAGTTAACATACTGAAACCTCTTTCCTCTTACCATAATGCTTATAATTCTTCAAGCACCATTAAGATTAAAATGATTAATCCCTATAAGTATATAATAATGTTTTCCTGGCCTTTAATAACCGCCAAAAACTGCATTTCACAGACAAAGAAATCAAAACAAACAAGTGGGGTTTTCTGTAACTATTTTTAAAACAAATACTTTATAAACGCATTTTTTTTGGTTTTGGCAGATGCATTACAGAAATCCCATGGCGGTAACGCTTATACATGAAGAACTGTAGTTTTATATAAAGGAACTGAAACTCATACATGACTGAAAAAAGAAAACAAAGAAGATACATGTTATAGTATGTGATATAGATAAGTAACAGTTGCCAAGACTGGCTAAGGCTTAGGGTGATTAGTTTAACGAAAGCCATGAGCTGACCAACTCCTCATAATGTGGTTTTAAAAATATCACATATTATACATACCTGCAAGAAAATAAGAATTTTGCTAGCCGCAGCCCATTTGTCACATCTTACAACCCTATATCCAAATAAATTGCAGTTCATTTAAGTTCATTGCTGTGTCTCAATGTGAGACCGGATATAAGCCATTACATTTAATTCAATTGCAAGTAAGAGAAAAAATCTTACTTGCAATCCTTGCACATATAACATACAATATTGTAAGCATGCTTACAGAATATGTACTGTCCATCCATCAGGGAAAACAAGCCTTTGACATCAAGCTGCCAGGCAATTTTAAGTTGGGTAGATCTTTACCAAATTCACAGGTTATCTGGGTCTGTTAGGGGTAAGATCAAGTGAGTACCTCCTGAGGAACTTGGAAGCCTGAGGTACTTTTTGGAGCCCTCAGAGATGTCCAAACTGGGAGCATACTGCACAATACCGTGGTCCCTGCAGGTAAGTGTATGATGCATTAGACGCCATTTTTTCACCTTCCCTGGCTGGTAGCTAGTAAAAGCCTTATGGCTCCCATTTTGCCTTGACGTCTACAGTGGTCCTCTTCACTTCACATTAAGGGGGACCAAGAAGATCAGGCCTTCGTCAGGTTTATGTCAGATGGTATGGAAGGGGAGTGAATCCTCAGAAGATTTTGGAGTCTGGCTTCCTCTGTGGCTCTTACTGAAGCACTTTGGATTACCCCCTCACTTTCTGAGGGTTAATGGTTAATATTTTCTTCTTTACATCGAAGCACATAACCTCTGTGCTTAAAAAAAAACTAACTAAAAAGAACCTGGTTCCTTTTGGCCAAGATCAAGAGTAGTACTTGTGAGAGAAGAAAACACTTGATCCTCAGGCCAAGATGCATTATAAAAAGCCAGAGGTACTTTTCTGTCCACAGACATGGATGCAGACGAAAATGTTATACTGTATTTGCTTGATTATAAGATTATTTTTTCCAGAAAAAATTACACTCTTATAATCAAGGTAGTCTTCTATTCAAACCTAAGATCTGCCATACAACTGACTAAGCCTAAGGGCTTGTCACTCGCACATTTTCACACTCTCTCATGCTGGAGAATTGGCCTTAATGCACAAAATACATTATAAATCACATATCAAAAATAAAACCTGACATATAAAACTATAAAGAATTGCACTGTCCAAAAGTAATTGAGAGAAATTATACAACACATGTCGTTATTTTATAACGATTAATACCACTTGTAGTTTCATCGTATATGTCACCCCCCAAATCTATCACTACTCTGGCCAATGGTTTCTGTGCCTTAGCATGCCATGCAGTCTCATTTCTTCTCATGCTCATGTTATTTCTTAATAATTGCTTGACTTTAGAATCCAAAATAAAATCATTCTAGGTTTTCTGTAGGAATACTGTCTTCTTGCTAAATGCTGTCCACGTGCAATGTTAAAGATTTGTGTAATTTGCTCTCAAAATATTTAAGGACATATTTGGGTACTTTTGTTCCACAAGTGAAATGTGCACACCACCACTTAGTGTGTCCTGCTATTTGCCATTTTATGGATATCAAAACATACTAGATTTTATCTATGGCACTGCCCTAACTCCCATTATACTGAACTAGTCTCAAGTGCACTAGGGTATTGTTTATTCTGAACCTTCCAATGCCAGGGATACATTGTCCGAATGACTCATTAAAAATACAAATACAAATGCAAAATGCATATTTTTATGTCTTGGCTAAGAATGATGGGAACCACAGCTCACAGAAGCCACAGTACAACACCAACTGCTACTTTTACAAAGATTTCTTTAAAGCCTCAATCATTTCTGGTTTTTGAAGACTGTAGTTGGCAATGGAAATGAAACCTCTACCTAGTTACTAGTAAGACTCACACAACAGTAATCAATCAACCTGAGATCATTTTTTGTAATATAACTCCCTCCCAATTCAAAAGACAGTAGTTTAGCTGTGTTGGAGGATTCTGTTTGTCACTATGTACCATGGTAATAGTCCAGCATTCCTGAAGCTGGTCTGAAGGTATCCATGTGACAACATACTGGGAGCAATTCATCTCCAGGAGAACCTGGACGGGTGCAACGCAGCTCATTACAACACTGCTGGGTGCCACAAAGAGAAAGTCCCAGACTTTTCTCTCTGCAACTATATTATGGGAGCCAGGACACAGCCAGAGTCGTCACAAGCCAAACCCGCTGATTATTAACCTTTATTGTAAGTACAGCTCATTAGCTTGCTTACATGTCAGCCATTCTCTAAACACGTTATAAATGATTCAGGAGCACCTAGATTGAAAACTAAAGCAATATTTTAAACAGATTTATTAATCAGATGACCTGTTTCCCAGTTAAACTGGAAATGGTACTTTGAAGGTGTTTTGTATATTAATTTGATCATGAAATGTGTACTGTCATTTTACATAAATTAATATATTGTTGTATATATCTGTGTATACGTGTGTGTATATACACCCTACACAGTTTACCAAATCCATATAATCCTGGGTGCGGTTCTCAGGTGTGTATAAACATATGGAAAAAGTAAAGGCGCATACCAGAAGCATTCAATACTATTTCAACATCAATGTCTCAATCCTCCACTATTTTATCTGTTTAGGCATTGTTTTTCGTAATGGATCTCAAATGATCATTACCATTCCAATGACACAATACATTTTCTAAAGTTTATTTAAAATAAACTATATCAGTGACACAATATATTTAGAATGATCGATCTATCCATCCTACTAAACTGACCACTCATAAAACAGCTACTGGTGAGCACTAATTTTGCATATTAATAAAAAGAAACACAAAACACCCTCCAAAACATGTGTTGCTACATTGCAGGGGTTCTCCTAACAGCAAATGAGTTAGAAAAAATGTAACTCTTTCTCTGGGTACCTCATGTGTTACAATGGTAAATAGTGATCAGGGTTGCTGTCCCACATACTCTGCTGAATGAAACAATTTTGTAACAGCATGCAACATTAAAAAAAAATATTCTCTGTACTGACTATTCAGTACATATAAACATATTAAATATTTAATCATAAAACATTTGATAAAATCTTTGATTTGATTAACGCTTTAAATGAAATAATGAATTGATTGATCTGATGAAGTTTACTTACTACTTTATTACAAAGTACAATTAACAAACAGTTCATCAGTTTAAAAAATAAGACGCCTAAGAATGTTTGCAAAGGAATTATGAGACTTGCTTGCGTTACCTTTAACCATGGGTTGCCAGCACAGACAACTCATAATATACAAAGGGTAAGGAACACCCAAAGTTGAGTGGATCACATGAACCTGGCGACTTATATTAGTTTATCTTTCAGGTATACAGGGTTCTTGCGGCTTTAGTCCCTCTATCCCAGTTGCCTGGCCTCTTTAAGGAATTACCCATGGCTAGCGTAAAGCATGAGGTCTAAGTACCAATACACATTACCCCCCGTCATAGAAGGTATGCCGGTGTAGATCTGATGCCATACTGTAGAGGTACATCCAGTGCTTGAAGAAAACAGACATAAAGGCATCAATTTTATTGTACCAACTAGAATGTTTCATAGACATTTTGCTTTTCCAATATGATTGCAAATTTAAAAGGTAATATTTACTGATATAGTCAGTTGGTGATGCAGGGCAGAAAAAGGCTGTTTTCATCAGATACGTGACTATGTGTCCTTATCATTCTTCAACAGGATTTTCTGAGATGTCTGATACTGCTTAGTAATGACAACCCTGTTCTCTATGTGCGGTAAGTTATGGGAACATCAAGAGGTTGGGAATGAAAATATAATGACTCTTTTCATAAAAGAACAATATCTAGCAGATGCTGGGTTTATATAAAAGAAAACAGACATTATTTGTTGTAAAGTAGAAGAGCAGCAGAGCTATGCAGGGGAAATAATAAATGAAAAGATGTCCTCTGAGATAGCAGGAAATTCCAGAGTATAAATTAGAAAAAAAAAAATCTATTTTCTTGAGCAGAGATATTTTCGGAAGCACATTGCATTATGGATAAAATTCACGATTCCCAGGACATCAACACTGTATTCATTGGACAATGAATTCACAGATGAAATTATTTGCTTTAATAGCGGCTTCTAAATTACAAGCTGATTATATAGTTCAATGCATATAATTGGTCACATTTCCAACATTCTATACTTCATGTTCATCAAAACACCTTTGTCATCTAACAAAATGCAAAGTGATGCCTCCTTGATGGCATTGCATTATGGATAATTATCTGCCCGTACGTCACAGCTTTGAGGGACCATTAAAAAACACCATTTGCTCAAATGCAGACCCAAATTTGAAAGCATCCTCCACTGTGCTTTACTGTTGCCTGCAAAATACTCACTCTTGTACGTCTCTCAAGTCTCTTACATCTCTTGGTGTTTGGTAAACAAACTGCCTTCTGCTACAGCCAGATATTTCCAATTTTGGCTCATCAGTCCATAGAGCCTGCTGCCATTTTTTGCCCCCCAGTTCCCGTGTTTTCATGAATAGTTGCATCACTTGGCTGTGTTTACACATCGAAAGTACAGATTTTTGGCCACAAGTCTTCCATGAAGACCACTGTGAAATTTTTGGCCACAGTCTTCCATGAAGACCACTGTGAAAGGAAGCAAGCATGTTGTGTCTTATCTGCTGAACTAAGTTTCCCTGGCTGACCACTGCGTGTATGGTCTTCAACATTGCTTGTTTCTTTGTGCTTCTTTAAAAGAGGTTAGACAGAAAACCTGGAAACCCCTGTCTGCCTTGAAATGTCCGCCTTGGAGAGACCTTGCTGATACAGTATAACGACCTTGTGTCTTGTTGCTGTGCTCAGTCTTACCATGGTGTATGAGTTTTGACATTGAAGTTTCTTCAGCAACTTCACTTTGTAAGTGAGTTTGGCTGTTCCTCACCTTTTTCTGTTTCAGTTAGTGAATTATACCTGTTTGATGTAATTGTTTAATCATATTATCCTAACTATATGTCTACAAGATCCCTGACTTTGTGCAAGTGTACGTAGAAGAATTAATGCTGTGTTGAAGGCAAAGGGTGCCTTCCAACAAATATTGAATTTAGATTTTTCTTCTGTTCATTCACTTTGCATTTTGTTTAATGATAACAATAAACCATTGGTATGTCTATTTTTTAAAGCATTCTTACTTCACAAACTTTTGCACAGTAATGTATGTCTTTGAAATGAAAATGGTTCATTTGATCATAGCATTCAAAGAGATGTAGGTGAACATATTTCTGTATTTAAGTTAAACTGCACAATTGCCAGGTTTTTTTCTTCTTCAAAGTGAAAAGGCATAACTGAAAGCACTTAAAGATAACCAAATGATAGGTCACTCCCTGCATATAAATAAACCTGATATACAGTTTATTCTAGTCAGGGTGATAATGGGTAGACTGAAGCAAAATGGTATTGTGGGTTTTGTCTTTGAATGCTTTTCTGCATGTATACACAATGTTATTCCATAACAGTCACACCTTGGAGTTTATTAATTAGAAAGAAAGTCTGCAGGAGAGTTATGTTTTGAACTCCTTGAATTTACCATACATTATAATGTTCCATCTTGTCATCTTTTACCTCAAAGAGCCTTACATTTTTCACCCTCCAACCATTTGCCCAGGAGGTTGAGCCCTTGGGTTCTAGCAGCCGTGAGTCTTGTGATGATCCACCCTGAACTCAGGGAACCAGCCAGTTAGACAAGCCATAATCAGGAGTGGAGAAAGCGGGATAATGCTAAACAAGCCAAGGTCAGGACCAGAGATATTAGGATATCCGTAGGACAAGCAGTGGTCAGGATACTGGAGAGTACATTTGTCAAAAGCTAGCTGAGTCAACAACAAACAGATTACAAGAATAAACAGGACAAGCAGTAACACTGACTGGACACCGATCTACGATCTGAGGGCACAGACATGAGTCAGTTGGGGGGTTTAAAAAGCCAAGCCTAATAGTTCAGTAGAAACAGGTATTCAAGCAGGTGTGAGCATTAGTCACCTAATCACCGGGCTGCTAGAGAGGAAGCTGCACGATTCATACAACAGGCACGGCTTCCAGTGGCCACAGCAGCAAGAGCACTGCCCCAAAGCTGGTCACAAGTCCATGTCCACACAGAGAGCCCCCAAAACAAATCACTGCATAAATCTCCCGGGGTGGTCTGTGACACATGCCTGGCAAATGAGATGATCTCACCAATTTAAACATGCTTTATACAGGCGATTCCAATTTACTCTTAAGGCAAAAGCTCGATGGAGTTGGCCATTGTTAATATAAAGGGAAGTCTTACATCAATAAAACATCAATACTACAAAGTGTAAGCAAACCACGGTGTATGCAACAGAACTATGGAGTTGAAATGTTTTCTACTCACCTATGAGATAATATGACTAGTCATTGCTACATTACAGAACCTCATGAAACGCATGTTCTACGTGCACAGTAGACTTCGATAACAGGCAAGCAAATGCAACAGAGATCTCTAAAGAAGAGATTGTTGAATACATAATGGAACTTGAACATGATTCTAGTTGATGTATACACCTCCCCTATTTTGCCTATATTCCTCTGACTTTGAAAATGCAATTCCACATCTCAGCTCTTTTCCTCTGTCAGTGTAACATTTATTGCTGGGATAAAATTCCTGGTAAAATTAAATAGAAAGGTTTTGGCTTATCAGTGTAAGCGATAGCAGCTTAATTCTTGGTAATGGTATTTTGGCATGCTTTGTATCCTTCCAAAAAGGATACATTTGTCTAAAATGTTTCTAAATTTTGGGTCCTTTCCCATTCTAATTATTTTGCTTGGATCCACTAAACATCCAGTTGACATAAATCGTACAGTTCCACAAAGACATTGTCTTAATGAAAAAATGTTCAGGCCCTTACTTATTTTATAAGACTGCAATTCTTTTGCTAACGGTTGCTGTGGGTTACTGCTTTAATCCATCTGGTTTGACATTCATTAGATATATTAGCTGTAATCAGCCGTACTTTAAAAAATATATTTTAGCAGTACACCGAACAGCAAATACCAGCGAGCTCTCTTGTCTATGCATGTGCACTATTGAATTGCCAAAAACACTAAAATACACTTTTAAATGATTTGTTATTTTAGAGAAAACTTAAAAAATACTATATTATACAGTACTGTGTAAATGTTTTAGACAGGTGTGCAAATAATGCTGTAAAGTAAGAATGCTTTTAAAAATAGACAAGATAATAGTTTATTGTTAGAATTTAACAAAATGCAAAGTTAGTGAACAGAAAAAAAATCTAAATCAAATCAATATTTGGCATGACAACCGTTTCCATGACAACCGACAAATGGATGCTTCAAAAAGCATCCATTCTTCTTCTGAATAAAAATTTAAAAATAAAGAATAATAATAAATATAAAAAAAGGCAAGCAAAACTTGGATATAAAGTCTTTACAAATGGAAAGTAACAATAAAAAATATTTCCAATGATCTAAACAACAGCCAAACAAAAATAAATCTTATTAAACAGACCATTATCAAAATAAATATAGCCATCACTCGATATCTTGTGGGAAACAATGGTTCAGTATTATCATTGTTATATTAGAATTGTGATATTTTTTTTAGAGACTTCTGCCAAAAAGTGACACACAGTGACTGCGAATAAAAAAAAAAAAAGTACCAGACAAGGCAAACCTATGTGGCTTTACCAGAAAGATGAGGGCTGCTTCTTTCTACATACTGGGCTGTCTTCCTGCCAATTTATCCATGGAAAATCAGTTCTTGCAGACGGGCTTCATCAACTTTATGCACTTGTCAGGAATGACTCATGTCGATGATTGTGATTTTTTTTTTTGAAAGTAGTTTGGCTTTGTCTCCATGTGATTTATGGGTTCGCTTTGTTCAGCAGCAGTCACTGGTTGTCACATGGGAATGTGGTACACTTGGAGCTAGCAACATTTAATAAGAATAAAATGATGTTTTTCTATAATTCAGATTCTGTCAAGGTTAGCCGCACACAGGCATCTCAGTTACTTCATATTTTCTTACAGGTGAATAGCAACTTATTAAAGTGACCTCTTGGTACTGTAGAACACAATTACCTAATGTTCTGGAATGTTCTCTTTTATTGTAAGTTGTTATATTTATAGAGTAGACAATAAAAAGGGTATTTGTGTTTATTAACCTAATACCGTTCTGAATTTTATAGCAATATTGAATATTACTGGGTTTTTTTTACCAGTGTTTAGGGGATTCAGATGGTTTCCAAATACCAATATCATTTTTCTATAACAGAAGTGAATAAAAGTAAATTAGAAGGCGAATACAGCTTCAGTATGGTTTTTATTTGTGAATTCCTTTTAATCAGTGATGCCTTTTGATGAAAACCATACCTACCCCTCTATTGATTGTATATTGTTACGGACCCCAAGGTTTACAGGCTACTGCAATGATCTGAGTGCAGAGAGGATATGATGTCGTAATTAAGTCCCTGGGGATATACGGTTGGACACATGATCTTTCTATAGCTTAAAAATACAGAATTTCCAAAGTGGGGATGATAAAGGAAAGGAGGGTGCGGGGTTGTCTAGCTGGGGAGATGGTTCCAGAGCAATCTCACCCATGAGATCAAATGATCTGATGTACCCTATATTTTGTGGTTGATGAAATAGGCAGATTAATATGAATTATGAACTTGAGTCAAACAGATGGAAAATCTGTTTTTAGGTAGCACAAAAAATCCCAAGTGAATCATTTTCAGCAGAGACTAGGTTTTAGGAACTGGAAAATATTTAGTAAACTGCAGTTCTTTGTGAACACTTAATGGTAATGTTATGTTCTGTTTTAATAAATAACTCCATTGCTATTTTTACTGTTTGTGTGAGTAAAACATTATATAATAAGCATATATGTTATATTTAAACGCATCATATAGTATAGACTATTTAAAACACGATCAACATAATTTAACCTATTTTTTATGAACCTTTAATTAGATATTTCCAGATGTTCATATAGCCATGATACTGTTCATTCTATTCATAATTTGGGAAAGCATAATACGTAAAGAAAGAA
>VKOC01017645.1:0-13948 GCA_009364415.1 Spea multiplicata | reverse complement strand
ATAAGCCCACTTGGCCGGGCTGAAGGCACATAAGCCCACTTGGCCGGGCTGAAGGCACATAAGCCCACTTGGCCGGGCTGACGCTAGGTTAGCCCATTAACAGGGCTGACGGCTGCAAAACGGATATGCCAGGAACGGAAGACAAAAAGGCATGGTGGAATAACACGTCAAGTCAGGAAAAGAGCAGACGAAATGTCCCTCACACTCCAATGCAAAGGCCCTGACTGAAGGGCAGAGCAGGATAAAATAGGCAGGCTCAGTCCAGGGAACAACACTCAGCTGGTTGCAATGACTAGGGCTGGGTGTTCCAGATTGAGAGGGGTTAAACCCAGGTACACAAAGGCGGCCTCTAGGGGCTGCCGCAGATATGACACTAAGAAAATAAATACTGAGTCCTGGCTGACAGGGTGGAATCCTGACATCCTCCTTTCAAATAAGCTTGCCTTCTGTACTTTGTTAAATCCCTTTAAGTATTTACATGTTTCTATTGCACCCCCTCTCTTTTCTTTCCTCCAAGCTATACATATTAAAATCATACCTGGGAACTTCTTCCTCTGGTTCCCTGGTTAGTGCAAAATATGGAAAGAGCCAAACTGGGTTTTTTTTTGCCTTCTTTTGGATCGACAGCAACAAATTAACAGATATAGGAAAGGCTGAACTTGATGGACGCATGACTTTTTTCCAGCCTATATAACTATGTAACTATGTAACTCTGTAAACAAAGCTTTTTTTACATTTCACTTGGCTAACAAGCGTCCCTCGCCTTAATCCTTTTCTGTAAAAACAGAACTGAATATTTATTTATTCAGTCACATAGATCTTTATTCTCATTTATACTATTCCCTTCATTTGTCATTAGTTTCATTATTCCTGGTTTATGTTTTCTTTTCTCACTTATATATCTAAAAAAGGTTTTATCAAGTTTTTAGTTTACCTGGCAATTTTCTCCTCAGTGTGTGCGCTTTGACACATCTAAAAATGTACTTTGCCTCCCTAAACTCTGCTTTATATTTGCTGCCGTCTTGCTCATTTTGAGTCTGTTTATATTTCTTAAAAGCTTGCTTCTCATTCAATATATTTTACTCTTACTAACAAGTTTAATGCAATGTTCTGCTGCCTATAGCTGGACATACATCTCTCCTGGACTCCATCTAAAGATGCCCAGACCATCAAAGACTCTCCCACGAGTGTCTTCCGTTTAGAAAATATCAATGTTTCTAAAATATTTTTTTTTAAAAACCTTTGCTTTTAGCATGATGTAATATTGTTTATTGTTTATATTAAACCACACTTATTTATGATCACTGGAGGCCACACATCCTACAGTTACATCCAAAGTCAAGTGTGGGTCAAGGCAGGTGTGAAGTAAGAATGTTGTAAGTAAGAATGCTTTAAAAAAAAAAATAGACATGTTAATATTTTATTTGTATCATTTAACAAAATGCAAAGTGAGAAAACAGAAGAAAAATCTAAATCAAATCAATATTTGTTGTGACTATCCTTTGCCTTCAAAACAGAATACATTCTTCTAGATTCACTTGCACAAAGTCAGGGATTTTGTAGGCAAATAGTAAGGTGTATGATTAAACGATTGTACTAAAGTGTTATGTAGGTTGAAACACAATCATTAACTGAAACAGCTGTGTAGGAGGGATAAACCGGGTGAGGTATATCCAAATTCAATAACAAGGTGAGGTTGCCAAAGACAATTTAATGTCAAGAGGCATATACTATGGGAAGACTGAGCACAGCAACAAGACACAGTGTAGTTATACTGCATCAGCAGGGTATCTCCCTGGCAGAAAGTTCAAGGTAGACAGTTGTTTACAGAAGTTCTGTCCAAGCTCTTTTGAAGAAGCACAATCAAAGGGGCAATGTTGAGGTCCATAGACACATTGGTGGCCAAGACACATCATGCTTGCTTTCCTTCAGGAGATGTACAGCTTAGCATTGGCAGAAAACATTGGGACCCTGGTACACCCACCTACTATCTACAGATAGCAAGTCAGAAGTGGTCTTCATATAAGACTTGCGGCAAAAAGAAGGCATACCTCAGACATGGAAACAAGGCCCCGCTACTCAACTATTCACAAAAAGCACAAGTGATCGGGGTGCAGAAAAATGTCAGATGTTTATGAGTTCACTATATTCTGTTTTCTATTTTTACATCTTGGCTCAACACGAAGACTGTTTGTCAGGCATAGTTAATTATATTATAATATTACTATTTGAGGCTTGAAGCAGTACAAGAAGCACACACAACATAGGGTTTAGGAGGTTTTCCATCAACTTTACCCCACCATAAAGTATGTTGTGTGTGCATCTTGTATTGCTCCACGACTCAGCAGTAAGCAGTTAATGATTTAAGGACAAAAATTCATATAATCCTTCTGCACTATCTCTGCCCTAAAGTCATTTAATTTTCTAAATGTATAACAGCAGTATAACACATTTTCTTGTTGCCAAGGGGGAAAAAAGCTGCCAAAACACTGTGAATTTACATCAGAAAATAAAATTTACCACCCGCTCTCATGCTATTTGCATGAAACTTTTGAAAACTTTTGGATATAAGAAAATAAAATGAGAACTCTGTATTTTATTCATCAAAAAATGTGCTGAATACACACTTTGTTGTTATTCTGTGTTTCTGTCATAACTTCCTGACACAGAGGACATGGTAAATTGCAGTCACACCTACAATGCCTATGATAATAACACAGGCATAACTACTCCTCTTTAATCATAAGGTAATTATGAAAAATAGCTCTTTGATGTAATGAGAGTACAAAAAACATGTCTATTTTTAATTGTTTTAGTGATTTTGATTGATGGGTGTAACATAGCAGCACATAATTGGCTATTCTGTTTGAGTTATTGTTAGAAGAGATGATTTTCTCTACATGTATGTATGCAATTTACATTAACGCAGATCTAGGTTATGCAAACAAAGGCAAAGAAAAACAAAATCTTGAAATAACTGCAGACAATGTTCTAGGTAAGTGCTACCTAATACTGAAGGTCACTGTTATTCGCTCTGGAGGAGGGACCATTCATAATTTCCTTAGCTACAAAATCAATGTAACTGATTTATTGTCATCTAAAATGTGCAGAGAAGAAAGAACCCCGGAAGCCAGCCATCAAATGTGACCTACAGGTCATGACCACCCCACTTGCTGTAATGTTCTATTCAATGAACCTGTCCAACATATTTTTTAAGTACACCTGATAATTCAACGATAGCCTTGTAGTACTGGTGTGGAGGATATTACCCTGATTATGAATAAGCTGCATTAAGCAGGGTGCCTCAATCTACTGTATGTAGGCTGTGTGAGTTGAAACGTTATACTTTGAAGATATTTTCAATCATCTTGTTAATTTTTCAACTATGTAGGAGATCCATGCATTATTGTTTTACTAATCACTGCAGAGTTCTGAATTATTTTCCTAATTGCTTGAACAAATATTATAAAGTGTGTGTGAAAATGGATATAATTCCTTAATTTAGGTCTTAATTGGTTCCTTTACACTGAATTACACAAGAGCTAAAGCAGAAGGTTACTTATGAGCAGAGACATAACTTCCTTGGCAAGAGGGGCAGCTGCCCAGGCACAGCAAAGAAGTGGGCCCTATTGAGCTATCAAGGAACAATGTCCCTGCTCTTTTTTTTCATTTCATTAAGCAGATATAATGTGTTAGGAGGCTCCATCTTTATCGCAGTCAACAAGAGCTATAGTTACAGTTCTCCTTATGAGCCAGAAGCCGAACCAGCTTCTGGTACTTTGCTCCTTTGTCCTCCATTGGACCTGTGAACTTAACCCACTGCCTGGCAAAAAAATGCTTTAGATGAACAGACTCTTTCAGAAATGTCTTGAAGAGGAACATTACCTAGGTTTATCACTCCACTGTTACACTGTTAAGCCTTTATTAACCAAAGGGCAGTGCTTATGACTATTTTTGTATGTTGCCATCACCGTTTGTATAGTGCTGTGTCAAAGTATTTGCCCCTTGCCGATTTATGTCATACTTAAATGTTTCAGATCACCAAACTCATTTTATTAGACAAAGGCAACCTGAGTATACACAAAATGCAGCTTTTAAATCATAACTCCATGTATAAAAAGTAAAAAGCTATCCAGCCCTACCTGGCCCTATGTAGAAAAAAAAGTAATTGCACCCCCAGTAACTCAACCAAGTAACCATATGTAATTGATAATAGGGGTTCAATTTCACTAGATACACACAGGCATGATCACTGTCAGCCCCTAAACATGAATTAAATAGAACCTGCCTTTCAAAGTAAAGTAGGCTGAAAGGTCTTAACAGATGGAGAAAACTTGTGAACAGTTGTCAACTTTCCAGGAGTTGACGGCCTACCTAAATTCCTCCAAGAACGCATGGACCACTCATCTAGGAGGTCACAAAAGAACCTGCACTTACACGTAAGACCTGCAGGTCTCATTTGCCCCAGTTAAGGTCAGTGTTGGCAATTCCACAAGAAAGAGACTGTGCAAAAGAGGCAAATTGCTATTTGCCACAATAACATCTTGATTGAAAGACATGGGTCCTGTTTCATCTAATCTAAAGCTTGCACAGCATTCTGCACTAATAACATCATACCAAGAATTAAACACAGTTATGGTAATGGGATGGTCTGTGGCTGCTTTGCTGCTTAAGGCCCCGGGGACTTGCCATAATAGATAGAACCATGAATTATCCACCAGTAAATCCTATAGGATGCCTGGCCATGATTTTGTGACCTAAAGCTCAAGCACAGTTGGGTTTTGCAGCAGGACAATATTTTCAAGCACACAACCAAATCCACTTCTGAATGGTTTAACCCCTTAAGGACAATGGGCGGTCCCTAAACCCATTGAAAACAATGCATGTTGAGCCCATACATGTATGGGCTTTGTCATTAAGGGGTTAAAATAAACTAAATTAAGATTTTGGAGTGGCCTAGTCAAAGTCTGACTTGAATCCGATTAAGATGCTGTATCATAACCTTAAAAAGACTCAAAAAGACTCCAATGTCAAGAACAGTGGGCCAAAACCCTCCCTACACACACAGTGATGTGAAAGCCAAGGGTGGCAAAACTGGTTATTAGGTTAAGGGGGCAATTACTTTTTTACATAGATGTGTTTTCTCATGTTGTCTTTGTCTCATATTAAAATTAGCTGGATGATCTAAAACATTTAAATGTGACAAATAAAAAATAGAAGAATTTAGCAAGGGGCAAATACCTTTTCATAGCACACTAGCTATGGAAGCAGTGATTGCAACTTCTCAGCTGCAAAGTTATACCTCCCATTTAATTACAACCTTTAGCAAAAACTTCTTTGTTTTATGTGAATAAAAGAAGTGGGAGTGATGAGAATAGAAGCGAGAATAGAAGTGAGTTGAGGGCAGTTTTCAGATTTTACCACTAGCAGCCTTTGAACTCAGCTATAGCGTAGTGAAATAGCTTCTTATTTTTTAATTTTATATATCCCTATAAAATAATTACAATTATTCAGCAATGAACTGGGTAAGGTAGACTAAACCAATTCATCTTCATTTCAGATGATACTATAGAATACTACACAATTGTAACAAAAGAGTATCTAATTTATTTAAGGTATTTGTTTATTTCAAGCAAATTATACCCAATTTCAGTGCGCTGCCCCCTGCCATCCCCTTCCGCAGCCAGGGCCTTCATATTATTAATAGTAATGCAATGCCTTTAACACACGTTAGGCGTTGGGCTATGACATCATATACCAGTGCTCTGTGTCTTAAGGGCTCGCAATGCCATCTAATACAATCTAGGGTGACTGTGTAAATAACCCTGTTGGGCTGATCAAAGGTCTCCCTTGTAATCAGCCCTCTGAGCAGCAGGACACCACCACTGCCTCTTAGACCTGTCAACCCGGACCTGGTTGGCCTAGGCCAGGATATGTCTCTGCCTCTTGTGTTAGTATTTGGATCTAGAAATAATAACCTAGACATCATACGGTGAGGTGAAACTACCCTTTTGCAGTTGTTTCATTTTTTTCTGCCATTTTACATGATCTGCTCACAGCGAGTAAAGCTGTTTCTGTACCCATGTATGCTAACGATGCTAGCTCATGCTTCAGTAACTGTAACTTCAACCATGAGCGCACATTTAAATCTAATTTCTCAGTGGTAGAAAAGATGGATACGTCTAAAGCAATGTTTCATTTAGTACACTTAAGTAGACTAGTGGCAAGTAGAAACAAAAGCACAAAAAAATAAAGAAATATTGATTACAACAGATCATCATTAGGGAATCAGCAATGCTTAAAGTTAGATAGCTTCTTCATGGTAGTTTGAATATTCAAAACTATAGGGAATCTGAAGAAGCTTCTAAACTGTCCTGCCAGCTTATATTAAAATAAGAATGGCAATATTGAAATTATTAATTATAATAAGCAGTTATATTCATAGAATATATAATATTTTCTACCTGTATCTAAAATCAGGATTAACTAATATTTTGCAAATAATGCATTTATGGTGCAATAGAAATGAAGCCTTGATATAGAACTAAAATTCACATACAGTACATAGATGGGAAATTATTTTGTGGTTCTATTTTGCTTTTTGCGTTTTTTTTCTTTTAGAAATTGATGAAAAATGATGTTCTGTAAATTAAACTGCCAATATAATATTAATAAATGAATTAAATTGACAGCAAGTAGAGGTTATTGGTGTGCTTTGTTGGGGAATCTAATAACTTTCAGGGCATTTTCTGTGAAATCCATTTCAAGGAAATCATGTTTTGAATATACCATTTATCACAGGCAGATGGCCTTACAAACATTCCTGACTACCTTAATCATAGGAGGCGTGCACTCATCATGGGTAATTTTTGTTGAAGCTATGACAGAGTGCACTGAAAAAATGGCAACATATGCCTCAATTTTTTTGGTTTACAGTATAAATTAAAACAAATGATTTTTTTTTTTAAATATTTCACTCCTCAGTATTCATTAGTAAGATCCATTCCATGTGAGTTCCTTCTGCAAGAAAGGTCTGATTGGTCCAGCAAAATGCATAATTAAAAGATTAAATCTTCATGTATTGTGACATGTTTTAACTATAGGGGAACAAGCATCTACTACTTTATAATGTAAATTAAGTTTAATGGCTAAAGCGATGAGTTCTTTGTTAAATGCAATAGTCTCACATCTGGTCATTAGTTTTAGAAAACAAAAACAAACTTTGAGACCTTTTAATGTATATAAAGTAATATTGTCTGTCATTTTGCAAGGTCAGATCAACCAAGGAGCACATAGAGCAATTGAGTAGACTTCTTTTAGTAGACTTACTTAGATTGTGGTAGTCTGAGCTGCCGCCGCTTTCATAAACAGTGCTGTCTGTGAGCTCTGGATCAATCCCTTAACGTCCATTGACGGGTCAGGCATATCATGCAAAAAGGTCTGGTGACGACCAATGACGTGCCTGGAAACAACCTTATAACGTGATCTATAATCACTTTCTTCGCTTAAAAGGTGTTGCTGTCATGCCTCGATGTCAAGGCATTCAGCAACACCAAGATCGGCATCAGGGACCATGTCTGGCCCCTCCCCGGGGCATCAACATCTGCCATACACTATATGGCGGCAGATGCCTCTTTTAAAGGAGGCTGGTCGCCTCCTAAACTTCAGTGGTGTATCTGAAATGCCTTGATAACGAGGCATTCAGCAACACCGAGCACTCCCCCCAGGACGCGATGTGACTGCTCCGGAGAGTGGTCACAACTGACACTGTGAGTGATTTTGCGACTCGCAAGATGGCGGAGCATCCTTTAAAAAAATAACTACGTTGGAAAAGCTCACCAGAGGGTCTCCAGACCCTCTTGAGAACTCTGCCTCCACTTGCAGGTTGAATACAGATACTGCATCCAACCATGCACAGCTTTCTAATCACTATGTGATTAGTAAAATATTTAAAAAATTATTTAAAAAAAATATGTAAAAAAAAAAGCTTTTAAAAGTCAGAGGAACCATCCAGTTGCAGCAAAATATAAAAAAAGTCCAAAAAGAATAACATTTTTTTAAAAAATTATTATTATGAGCAAGTGCTAAAATTAGCGCTGTATCTTCCCAACAATCTTGACATGGAAAGAGTTAATGCAAAAGCATTTCACATACTGAACGGGTTTCTATTTTATGGTTATATGAATGGTTTCATGGGGTAAATTGGAGTGGCCGGGGAAAAAGTACACTTCCCAAATGTGGCCTTTTAGCCCCCGAACTCCAGACAAATCCATGTATGGGTGGTGTCACTGTACTCGGGAGATGTTGCTGAACTCACATTGGGGTGTTGCTTGATAGTGTATACCTGGAGCTATAAATTTATACCTGAAGTACAATTTGTGTGAAAAAAATACAAAAAAAATTACTACCACAAACTTTGGCAAAGGTTGGTGGTAGAATCTCATGCATGAAAGGGTTAAAATACTAGCATTTGAAATACCTTGGGGTGTCTAGTTTTCAAAAATATATGGTTTGATGGGGTAAATTGAATTAGCCGGCTTCAAAGATCCCCGAAATAGCACATGGGGCAGAATGACTAGCTTTGGGAAAAAATGGTTTTGAAATAGCAAAACGCTACTTTTACTTATTGCCCAATAACTTGCAGAAAAAAGAAAAAGAACATAAAATCATTGGTTATTTCTAAACTCAGGACAAATAGTAGAATCTATTTAGCAGGTTTTTTCCATTTGCTTTTTAGATGAGTAAAATATTTTTTTAAATAAAAGTGAGGGTTTTTTCAATGTTTCATCATATTTTATTTTTTTTTTTTTTAGAGGAAAGTAGATAATATGGTATCTGAAGAAAACCCTTCTTGTCCTAAAAAAATCCAATATATAACTTGTGTACACTAAACGAGTGAGGAGAAATTTACATCTAAACACGAGCACCGCAAAAGTGTTAAAACAGCCTCGGTCCCAAAGGGTACAGAAAAGTAAAAAACAGCCTGGTCCTTAAGGGGTTAATGTGAGGGACTATCAGACACAAGCACACAGGAGCAATCTCTACGGCAGTAAATATAATGTATATATTTCCAGATTAATCCAATGCAGAGCCGGGTCCTTTCTCTCCCAGAGTCCATCTGCAACCACGTAGGAAAGGATTTAGGTCACAGAATGTGCTCTGATTGGCTGTTCGGCCTTTTCAGCCGGATTCAATGCTTTCAGCCGGATTCAATGCTTTCCCATTCAGTTCCCTCCATGTCAAATGGGCTTGTATGCCCAGTCACAGGCTTTCCAGACAATAATGAAGTGTCTTGAAATGCAATGGCTGATAACTCTAGGGCACTAAGCGTGTCTGTTTTTTCCACCTATTTGTTGTCTGATAAATGTAATGTTATGTAACGCATTATATTTTTTCCCATTGTTTTGATATAAATGACAGACTCTTGACCAGGAGTTATGTGCCACTTGTCCAATATCACAACCGACTGGCACTCCATTGGCTCCACATGCACAGTGCCTATTTTACAGTGAAACATGTGCAGTGGGTAGGCCTTAAATTAGGTGGGACATAACGTGATGCCAACCCTTAAGGTGAGTTAGCTGTGAAATCATGAAGGGATGTAGAGGAATGTCCAATACACAGTTTTTTCTTTTTTTGTTTTATTTGTGAAATAAGGTTGGTAGCACAAAAAGAGAGGGACCCTATTTGAAAAATTGCCCCAGGGTACTAAACTCTCCAATCTTACCTTGCCTGGTTGGATCTTGTTTTGTCGACATACGTCTAAATCTTAAATTTAATTTATATTTTTGGACATATATATCCTTCCTCTTTGCTAAAAACAGCAGATGCTGCGTGCGTTTGTGTATCAGGGTCACTGTCCTAGAAGAAGTGATGGTCCTCAGAGAAGTGTACTTTCATTTACACAACAGCTGTTATGGCAATAATTTCCACTTGATAAAAACATTTTACAATTTTCATATTAAAGTAACCGAAGTAAAACAAGAACTAAGTAAACATGTAACTGAATGAAACAAATTGCATTACACTAGGCTGTGATGTGAATTAAAAAGAAGACTTGCTGTAATTCTAGAACAAAACTGAAATGTTGAAAAATATGGAATAACTGTAAGTAGCAGGTGTGAATATATTGTTGTGGTTTTGTCATGCTCATATTAGTTTAATATTAAGGAAAAACCCTACAAACATCTAGCCCTAGAGTGTTGCAATTTAAAATATATGCAGATGTATTTTTTTAAATTAATTTACTGTAATTAGAGAGTGGTGCAAGTGGAACAGCTTCCCAGCAGAAATGGTAGAAGTTAATAAACATGGATGGAATAGAGTGGGATAAATTATATATTAATGTTGCTATCCTGTTTCCCCGCTTTGTACATTTTTCAGTTTTATATTCCATCTGAATACCTGCTTAATTCCTGAAACCAACCCTTAGGGAAAAGGCATCAGAGAGTATTGCTTGTTTATATGATGCTGGTTTTCTTCACCTTGGCTAGGTTCATTTTATACATTCCAGGATCCATTTCTAATATTATTTTTCTTAATATAATAACTGTTATAATGTGTGTTTTGTTATCAATATACTGTATATACATTTCGCCACTTGTGTACCTACAAGTAGGTGTGCTGAGTACACTTAGTCTTTTCAAGTTTAGACTACCCGAAGAGATATTGTGCTTGATTGAATGACCCATCAGCCTTAGATGATGATAGATTGTGGTAGAAGGTACACAGTTCACGATTTAGCTCCTCATGAAGATCCAGTATCTGGTTGTAGAATCTATGCTGTGAATGCTAAAAAAAATAAATAAAAAAAAAATAAAAAAATGGATATAACAGCTTCCGCTAAGCAATTCAGCTGGCTGTGCAGAGTACTAGCACATCTACAATGGGTACATTTTTATTATTACAGGTAAGCATCAGCAAATTATAATTTTACTTACTTAGTTTTGTAAATTAAGCATCTTGCATATTTAATGAAGGGGAGTAAAGGTTTTGCACTCCAAGGTAAGAAAATATATATTTTTTAATTTAAATAAGGTGCCAGTACAATGCATGTGCCCAATTAGGGGGAGGAAACAGATAGTTTAAAGCATTTCACATTTTAAGGACAATGGGCTGTCCCAAAACCCATTGAAAACAATGCATTTTGAGCCCGTACATATATGGACTTTGTAATTAAGGGGTTAAATAGTGCTTACGCATAAGCCGTTATTTCGAGAAATGTAAGTGGGGTATTTTTTTAGATGTGTGTATACTTGCCATGATAATGAATTATGCTCCACAGAGAGGGGTATTGTGAAAATGGGCATTTTTGTCTGAAATGTGCAATTTCATTTTGTATACAACCTTAGCTTAAGAACTGTGTTCTTACATATTTTATTGTTACTGATGTTATAATATCACATATAGTATACTCTGCTACAACATATTTAGTGGATGCCATTCCTCTTGTGAAAAACGTTCCTACTGTGTTTAGGTTCTGCTGCATGTTAAGTTCAAAGACCCTGGGGTGTCTTCTTTACCAAAAATATACTTTTTTGGGTGTTTTATGGGTTATTTATTTGATCTTCCAGTTACAAAACCAGCATACTAAATGGAAAAAAACAGCTATGTAAATGGAAATAGAAAAAAAACAGCAATGGACACCTATATTTGGTATTTGCCATATCATTTCCAGAAATCTATGAAAATTCTACATAAATTAGGTATTTATAAAATCAAAATGTCTGCATTGTAAAATTTTAATTCAGTTAGTGGTGCTTCACTTTGGAAAATCTATGAAAAATATTATTTTCTAATTTTTTTTATGATTCATTACAAAGGGGAATCGTGACTGAATCAGCATATGGTAAAAATAACAACTAAGCTCTGGTCTTTAGGGTATAAAAAGCCCTGGGGCTGAAGGGATTAATTAGGAGTGTCCACATTCTTTTGGTCATATAATGTATGGTATATATGTGCAAGATTTCAAAGTATTTTAGGATAGAAGCTATGAAACTCAGCTTTGTAAAGACTAATATGCATACCAAGGAACTTGTGGGCTCCAGCTACCAGTATCCTGCCCTTGCGGGACTTGGCCAGGACTGCCAGCTTAAGTCAGTGCACGGTCCAGCTGACATTGGTGGGTGGTCATGCGGACATCGAGGGACACAGCCCCATGTAAAAAGGAAATGGGCAAGGAGTGGGGAGTGTCAGGACTCTGCTCCCGTCACCCGGAGGATTGGCGTGTTGACCCGGAGAACCGGAGAAGTGGTGCTTCTCCCGGAGTTCTCTCTACCAAACTCGGAGAGTTCCCAGATATGCTCATATGTTTTGAAATGTACAAAATTGTTATATTGTCATGAATAATCAGAAGCATAGAATATGTCTGTTTTGTGAACGTAAATGTTCTTGTTACAGTAAGCTACAGTGGAAGTTTTCATTTGTATTTTTTAAAAAGGTCACAAACAAGCTACTGTTATACCTCCTGCGGTTACACAGCTAAAAGTTACCCACCGAGCTGTGCGTTGCACAATGTTTTTAAATAAATGCATATATACATTTTATTTTAAACCTGTGTTGATGCGCTAGCTCTTTCCTACCAGATTTTTGTTATTTTTAAGCTTTCAGGATCCTAGGCCTTTTTTTCAGGCATAAAATCAATGATAATAACACAAATGACTACATTTTAACAAACATTTTGCGACGCTCAGTAGAGAGAGTACGTAGTTACAGTGTATACTGTCTTTTCTATTAATGCATAAAACAAAACTATTGCCACATTTTCAGATTTGCAGTAACTTTTCACATGCACAGAAAATGCTATTGTTTTCTTTGATCTGTCTGTATCTCTAATTTGCCTGTTTATGCCATGGACGTTGTTGGTGAACGCATAAACTAGGACACAGCATTTAAAATATATCCTGGAATACTGACTCGTAAAGGTAGCTTATATGTACTTTAATGTAGTGTACAGCATTTTTTTTGTATTCATCAGTATTTTATAAACAAAAGAAAAACAATAGAAAATACACAGTATGCACATAAAGGAAAGGGATCTTATTAAAATATAATACTTATGGCTCCAAATAACAGCGTGACTGGAATTCATTTATATTTACATTATCTACATCTTATTTAACCCCTTAAGGACAATGGGCGGTCCTAAACCAATTGAAAACAATACATTTTGAGCCCATTCATGTCATTAAGGGGTTAATTAATTTAGCCAATATGCAACATTTTACTATAAGTAACAGTCTTTATCTGCAATAGCTATGCAGTAGACTTGAGCATTCGAATTTGTAAAAAATGGTAATTTTAATGAAATTTGCCAATTTCATTAATTGATATGGATGTCTCAAATCGAGTAGGGACCCCAACGAAACAGGTGAAACAAAAAATTATTTTCTCAACCTCACTCATATTTTCTCACACTCTCTCTAATGCACTCTGTACCAACCACCAGTAGCGCACCTAGCGGAGGTTGGGGGGGGGGAGTGGTCCGCCCCGGGCAGGCCCGGACTGGGACAAAAAATAGGCCCGGGCATTTAAGCCTGAGCAGCCCATATTTATTTATTTATTTATTTATTGTTAAAGCCCACCCTTCATGTACCATCTTTGCATTTAATCATTCACACAAATCATTAACACATTCATTAATGCAGTCTCACCAATCATTCAAGCAATTCATCCTCACATGAATTCATTAATTGTCATACGAATTCACACAATTCATCCACACATTTATTCATTCTCATACGCATTCACACTACCCCCTCTCTTCATCTTATCTGCCCCTTCTCACTATGTTCCCCCTTTTCACTATGTAACCCCCACCTTAAAATAGGCCCAGTCTGGACCGGACTGACTGGTCCTATATGGCCACATTAACGCAGAGCCCCTTAAGCCCGCCGCAACTACCCCCTCCTAACTATCTACCCTCTCCCTCTTGAAGTTCACTTACCTT